>WBMZ01008498.1:0-161979 GCA_013400975.1 Atrichornis clamosus | reverse complement strand
TGAAGCTGGTCACTCCAGCTCTCCAGTAGAGCAGGAGTTTAGGGTTATGGTGCACTAGGAAACTGAATGTGACCTTTTGGGTGAATTTCTCCAGTGAGACAACTGTACCTATTCATTCAAACATGAAGACATTTTGGGGGGATCAGAGGGAAGCCAGGAGAATGTGTTGCCAGCTGGGCTACATCACAGCTCAGAGGAAGCAACAAAGGGATCCTTCCTACCTCAAGCCCTCTACAGTTATCCTTTGGTGCCACTGGAGAGCACAACAGGAGATATTTCATCCTGGCCTGGAAGCAGAAGCTACTTCCACAGTCACCAACCGTGCAGCACTGGGCCCAAGAAAACACCCTGACCTTTCTATGCTGTCTCTCACCCAGACACATTCCCAGAAAGGACTATCCTCTTCCTGATCCCTCCCTTACCAATGCACTCCACTTCTGATATCTGAATCCAGACATCCTGGGTGTCCTTTGCCCACCACAAGAGTCTGTATACAGGCTTCCCATAATCGTTGAACTGGACTTCACTCCGACATTCCATTTCAGAGAAAGATGGCTGGAATCCTCTAGGGCAGCTCAGCATCACTTTCTCATCCTTCTCATAATTCTCCTGGTCTGGTGTCAGCTGGAGTCTGGAGTACCACCAGGGCTTTTGACACCTTTCTGGCAGAGGTGAAAGTGGATGTTAGTTGGGCTGGGAGGTGATGAGATGGGGTATGGGTGGGTGGTGGAGACAAATCCCCAGGAACCCCTCCAGCCTCTGAAGGGAGAGGACAGGTGACACATCCATCTGACAGGATGTGGCCTGCAGGCAAGGCTTGTTGGGAGAGGCTTTCCTTGTGCCTGTAAAGCATGAAGGGCCACTCATCCATGAACCTCCCCATCCCCCCCACTTCTATCTGTGGACGCTTCTATCCACCTCCCACAGACTGAAGCACGGAGGTTCCCATGTAATCCCTCCCTGCCCACCTCTCCTGAGCACTGCCATGTACGGCCATGCCCACACCGAGCCCAGCTTTGTCCCTTCCTGGGACAGCTCTGCATCCCCATCCCCTGATGGAGGGCATTGCTTCTCCTCTAGGCCTTTCCCATACATTCTCCAGTCCCAGTGCCAAGGGCTGAGCCAGCCCTGGGCAGTCAGGGCTCCCTTCAATCCCCTCCACTCCAAGCAGGAGATGTCCCCAGGGTCCCTCATCCATGGGCCAGCAGGGGAACAAGGAGACCTGTGCACTCCAGAGTGGCACCTGGAGACACAGCAAAGATAAGGAACCTCCAAGGGCACCTCAGTGCTGGCCTCAGATCCTGCCCCAGGCCCGGGCCCCCATCTGGGTGCCCCACGCTTGGCCTGTTCAGGAAGCAGTGCAGGAGCTTTCATCTTGCCCTGTCTTCAGATGGCACCTTGTCTTTTGTCTCGTGGCTGGGTTCTCCTCTTCAACAGTTTGCTCAGGCAACACAGGACCAAGGGGGGGCTGTGGTGTGCCTGCTGCTGCGTCAGGCTACTGAGGGTGAAGGAAGAGAGGAGACATGGGAGAGCTCTGCAGCCTCACTTACCAATACAGCGTACAGTCTCAATGCGTGTCCAGGCACCCATGCTGTTTCTGGCCCACCACGCATCTCCATAGACTGGTTTTCCAAAAATCACTTCCTGAAGTTCCTTTGCACATTTGACCTTGGAGAAGGATAGCTCGAGACCTTGAGGACAGGCCAGTGTCTGTTCTTTATTCTGTGGGTATTTACTTCTGTTTCCTGGGAACTGCAGTCTTTCATCCCACTGAGGTCTGGGGCATTTTGCTGTCAAGAAGAAAGTGTAAGAGTCCTTCTCAGACAGGGGATGCTCACGCAGGAGGGGGAACAAGGCTTTTTCCATGATTAACTGTGGTATCAGCATCCAAGACCATGAGAAACCCCAAGGGCCCCCAAGTGCAGAAAAAGAACATGTGTCTAGGCAAGGAGGTGATACAGGACTCTGGGAGAAAGGTGAACTGAGGAACAAGATCTGTCCACCTCCAACTTCCCCATGACCTACAACTCTGGAATAGATTGGGAGGAGATGCAAGGACAGAGAAAATGGAGACTGCTCCCAACTGCGACCTGTCTCTGAGCTGTGGCCAAGGCACCTCACAGATATGGCAGGATGTCCAGGTCCCCTCCACAGGGGAGGGGGGAAGTGCACGTGGCAGGGGAGACCTACTGGTCCCCAACTTACCATTGGTGCAGTTCAGGTCCTCTGTCAACTTATGCCATGTTTCCCAAATGTCCTTCACCTCCCAAGCATCCTTCCAATGTGGACGCATCTTGTTTGCACATCTGATCACAGCAAGGGGAGGAGGGTCATTCATAAAGCAGCTCACTGTCACCTCTTCATTAAGACTGTAAAAATCCTTGTTTGGGGTAAAGCGGAGCTTTGTATCCCACCAGGGCTGCTGGCATAACACTGCACAGAAGAGAGGAGAAGGAGCATGTGTAAGTAAGACGGGAAGAGGTCTGCTATGATCTCTCTTGGTTTTGATGGTGCCCATCTCCTTTGATTATTGCAGTCAACTCCAAATCCCTCTCTTGCAGACAGGAGTGTTGCTGGCTGTCTGCATGGCACTAATTTGGGTCTCTGCCCTCAGACCAGTTCCCACTTCACACCTAATAACAAATATAACTCTCTGTGAGTGTTCCTCCATCCAGCAAATTCAGCTGTAGGTGCTCAAACATTGTCCAAAGTTACCAAGGTGCAGCCAGGCCCGCACAGAGGGTTTGCACTGCTTCCCACAACACTCAAAAGGCATCGGGACCCCCCACAAAACCAGGAATGCTCTGCACACCTCATGCAGCAGTTCAGTGGAGCACAACATCTGCACCACCCCAGGCAGAATGAAGCCCCTGACAAGTAAGTGCAAAAAAAGTACTACCAGACTAGAAAATTGAGCAGCAAGTATTCCCAGCAGGTGATAGCTACCCATGAAGGCATTTCCAGTGTTCTAATTTACATTTCAGGGCCCCAAATTGTGCCTGTGCAAAGATTATTCATTGATGGGTATTCTTCAATCCTAGAGTCATCAAAGAAATGTAAGCAATCATTGCTTGAAAAGAGATTTGTGGGACTGGCTTGAAGCAAGAAGAAGTTTGAGGAAATGAAAACTCTCCAGTGGAAGCAGCTTTAGTAGCTGAAAGGGCTGTGAGTCCTCACGAGCATGGCTGGCCTCTCCCACACTGCCCCACTCTTGACTTCAGTGCATACGGGCCTCATGGTTTTTCCTTTTGTAACTGTTCCACACCCCATGGTAGCTGTGGAGTCCCCACAGCACACACACCCCACTGACAGCACTGCACACAGCAACCTGCCAGGCAGGAAATCAGCAGAAAAAGAGAAATTCTCCTTTGCAGGCACCCTGCTGACACAGGTGCAGATTTCAAGAGGTATATGGGGCCGTGTCTTCCTACCAACACAGATGCTCTGCAGGGAGGGGTGACTGCCTTGGATCCAGCTCTCCCTGAGTCTTTTCAGAGAGCAAAGAACTTTTGCTAAAACAACAGTGAATGGCTCTCTCTAGACTTATGGGGCTTCCTTGCAGAGGCAAGGGGTAACTCTGTGTTTTAAAGAGCCACATCTCTTGATTACTGCTTTATAGGTGCAATACAATGCAGACTTACTGTAGCACAAAGAAGAACTAGTCTTTGTTNAGGCAAGGGGTAACTCTGTGTTTTAAAGAGCCACATCTCTTGATTACTGCTTTATAGGTGCAATACAATGCAGACTTACTGTAGCACAAAGAAGAACTAGTCTTTGTTTAAAGTTTATGATTTTTTTTTTTGTTTTTTTGTTTTTTTACTAAAAGGTGAAACCTGCACAATTGAAATCGGGTATATTCAGCATTATACCTGTTGACAGGCTCTTAGGACTGATTCAGTCTTTTATGAAGTCATAGAATCATAGAACTGTTTGGGTTGGAAGATCCCCAGGGAAGATCATTTCATTCCAGCCCCGCTGCCACGTGCAGAGACACCTTCTACTACACCAGGTTGCTCAAAGCTCTGTTCAGCCTGGCTTTGAGCACTTCCAGGGATGGGACATCCACAGCTTCTCTGGGCAACCTGTCCCAGTAGATATCAAAATACTGACTGCAACACTTTTAGTGTGACCATCCACCTAACTTCTCCCCCACTGAGTGGTCCATCCGTCAAAACCATACCTTCAGTTAGGAGACAAGGGTGCTATGCAGGACAGTGTCAAATGCCTTGCACAAGTCCAGGTGGGTGATGTCAGCCACTCTTCCCTTATCCATCAACGCTGTCAACCCACCATAGAAGATCAACAGATTTCTCAGACATGATTTGCTCTTAGTGAAGCCATGACCAATCATTTCCATGTGCCTTTGAATAGTTTCCAGCAGGAACTGCTACATTATTTTGCCAGGCACCAAAGGGAGACTGACTGGCCTGTGGTTCCTTGGGCCTCCCTCATTTCCCTTTTTTTAAAATGGGGCTTATGCTTCTCCTTTTACAATCAGTGGGAGCTTAACTGGAAGTTCCCTGCTACAGCTTCTCAAATATGGTGGATAGTGGCTTTCTCCACCCTTAGGACCCGCACAGGCCTCTCATCAGGTCACATGGACCCGTGCACCTTGAGGTACCTCAGATGGTCTCAAGCCTGATCTCCTACAGTGGGCTAGTCTTCATTTTCCTCGTCCCTGCTTTTGGCCCTCTGACTCAGGTGGGTGCTTTCCCTTGGTTATGAGTGGTCCATTCAAGTACAAGAAAATAGGGGCTGTGTAAGACTCCTGGGCAGGAAGCAGGTGTGAAGGGATTGCTTGGACTGAGCTGGCACAACAGCCACACGTTTCTGACTAGGCTATCCACCTTCATCAGGAATCTAGTGAGTAATCTCTCTTAAACCTGGGCATTTATTAGATTTAATCCTTTTCCAGGAACATCAGCCTCTTTTGCATCATCTTTGTTTTGTGTGAAAAGGGCTTTGCAGAGGTGCAGGCTTGATTCAGGATTTCCTCAGTGTTCCTGTCAGTGTCAGCTAAGATGGGATGGTGGGATGCTGCTGGGATGCAGTGTGGTTTCCAGTGCAGCCTCAGGCAAGGGTAAACACCTGAAATGTGCTTCTGCAAAGGTCACGTTTGTGCCAGCAGTGTGTCAGTGGCCACATCTGCCCTTTGGACACAAAGACTACACCAGAGATCAGTCCTGCAGGCAAACCCTCTTGCTCCCTCCTTGCTCCTCCTCTGCCCACAGAGCCTGTTGCAAGCACCAGGGGGATTCCTGTCCTGTGCGACTCATCCTTTCCTTCCCAAGCTCTCTGAGCTTGCTGAGAGGAGCTAAGAAAAGCAACCACTGTTTCCACAGTGTAAACCACTGTTTTTCCAGTGGAGACTTGTACTGCAAGCCACTGAGAACATGAATAGAGGTCATACAGCATCTTTCTGAGCTTGGGAGTGGAGATGGTCATTTGGCCCCATTTTTTAATTCTCCATGGGCTTCCCTGTGGACTTTGACGTGCTCCTGTCATGATCAGGTATGGGGCAGGCAGAGGTTGATACAGCACCCAGACCCAAGCTGGGCATGGACCATGCTGAGCAGAGCACATGGACTGGGTGGGAGAGATCAGAAAAGGCAGGCAGAGCCCACAGCTCATCCCCATACTCAAATAAGCCAGTGACTGGAGAGTGGCACTACAGGGGCATGCACCAGCATCCAATACTACCCTGGGAATTAATACTGTCTGATTGAAGGATGGTGTGGCAAAACAAGCTTGCTTATCTTGCAGAGGGGCAGTGTACACCAGCAAGGTGGCCTGGGGGACTGCCAAAGCCTATTTACCTCCTGCACACAGAGCACCCTACTAGCAGTGCCCAAGCCATCACAGCCGTTCCAGGGCTTGCCTCCTGCCCACATTCCTGCTGCTGCAGGGGAGCTGAAGACATGCAGGGTGTCAGAGCACTGACATCCAGCCTTCTGCAGCCACTCAGAGTCCCTCCTGGTGGCATTTCTGATGGTTTGTTGTAAAGCCTAGAAGGCTCTACTTCCAGTTCACATCTGTTTTCATCTCAAGAACATTGCTGAATACAATCCAATTCGGCCTCACATCTCCAAAAAGTCCAAGCCTGTCAGGCATGTGATTAGCCCTTGAGACTCACTGGGAGAAACTAATCCATGACTACTGTACACAGTTGAGATGAACAGGCTGGGAGGAACACCTCTGTTCTCACACTCCTTACACTTCTTTCCCAATGATTCTGTAAAAATTGCCATGGGAAAAGTGCATCTTGGAGCAAAGGAGCCTGTGCTCTAACCCAAGGTGGCTTGGGTTTTGATGGCATCCATGGGAAGCTGTTAAGGAATCTCCACTGGAGAGCTGGAGCTCACCACTTGTACAAAGCTGTTGGATGTATGTGTGAGGCTGGGGCACTGATGGAGAAGGGAGAGTGCTCAGACAGAAAGGGAAAAGAAACACTCAGCTTCCAGCCTCTTAGGGACTAACGGCATCTGGGAGAGTAATGGAACAGTTCTCAGACACTGTTTTTAACGCGACACAGTGGTACACAGAGAGCCACCCACAAGATCTCCACCCTAGCTAGAGGAAAGAGGTTGAGTCAAGTGAAATTTCAGCAAGGAAAATATGGTGTAGACCTGATCAAATAGGCACCTCTAGTAATGTGCAATGTGTGCTCACTGTGAAATGGGAAATGCTGAATGCCTAAGACAGGAGTGGTAATAAAAGGTTGGTCTATTTGCCTCCTGTAGGAAGATATTTACTGTTTTGGGGTTTTTTTCTAGTTGATGCTGTTAAATATATACCCTCCTTGCTGATATTGTTTATTACTCATGAATATAGCAAGCCTTTTACAGAAATACCTGGACTGCCTGTCCCTGCTGCAAGGAGCCTGGCAGGCAAAACAAAGCCCCAGCATGGGCCAGAAGGGGAGGATCAGGAGAAGGGAGAAAGAGCTATGCTGATAATTCAGGTCAGGCTGCTGGGTTCAGCCCTTTGCTTATCAGCTAAAGGTGTACTTCCTTACATTATATTATCTCATACACAAAGAATAAAGGACAAGATGAAATCTAAGAACCAGTAGGCAAAGTTCAACCTTTATGCCATGGCAGCTCAGCAGCTGAGAGAGGTGACAGCAAAGTGCACTGTGGTCCTGCTGTGTTTGATGCCATGTGCTCGCTGAGAGGAGCTAAGAAAAGCAATCACTGTTTCCACCAGTGGAGAGTTGTATTGCAAGCCACTGAGAACACAAATATGGGTCTTAAGCATCCCTGTACTCCTCACTAGCAATCAAAGCTGCCAAGCAGGCCTTTTAAGTGCCATGGAAAAGGAGCAGAGAGACCTCAGGGATGCTCTGCTTGGAAGTCATGTCAGGGAAAGGGGGTGGCAAAGCACTGTGAACAAGGCACTGTGGGAAGAGCAGGGAAATGGTGACACTTTAACCTGTACTGGTCCACCATGCTAAAGGGCATCTGACAGGTATTTAAGAAGGGAAGGAAAATTCAGGGATGAGAGTTTTGTACAGGTACAGCATTTCAGGGAGGAAAAACTCCTGCTGTGAGAGCAGCACAGCAAGACAATAAGGTGACAATGTGACAATATAACAATGAAGCAATCAACCCTGCTCAGTGCATGGTGTCCCCGTGACAGGGTGAGCAGAGAGCAGTGCCAACCACATGTACCAACCACATCCTCCGCCTGTGGCTGCTCTGCTCTTCCCTGGCCTGTTCTTGTGGCACTGTGCACAAGAGGTTGTTCCTCCTCCCTGGTTGTACCCTGTATCTGCCAGAGTCACAGGATATGCTCAGGATCCCAGCATTATGTCCCCCATCTCTGTACAACAGCTCTACCCTGCCCCACAGCCACTATCAGCCCATTCCACCCTAGCAGGGATGGGAGGGTCTCTCCTGCCTCACCCTGGACATCCTCCTTGTCCTGTCCCTCAGCAAGAGAATGGCCCTGATCCGTGAGGTGGGACCTCAGCAGAGGTGCTGGGATGGCATGAGCCCTCATGTTGAGGATGCAGGCAGGGCTGCTCGCACTGCTGGGTGCGGCCACCGCATGTTCTTGTCTCGGTTCCTCTTTTCACAAACACCAAGGTGCGAACTCAGCAATATCAACTCTGTCACAGGCAGCCCCAGACTCCTCCAGGAAAGGCTGAGTAAGTGAGATCTGCAGAGGATGACAGGAGCCTGCAGACCTACAGGTCCCTGTTGCATCCCATTGCACACGACATGGACACACCCTGGTCTTAGTGTGCACCTTGAAAGCAAACAGGAGAGCCACACAGCACTTGGACATGGTTGTAACATGCTGGTCTGGAAGAACAGCTTCAGTGGGGATCTGGGCAATGGGAAGCCACTCTGGGCAGGAGAGTATCATCTGTTGCAGTTTTAGCCCTCTGTTTTTGTGTGCCAATGTGCAGAGTGTTGTGCTTACACTCTCTGCAACCACACGGACACATTTTCCCTGGAAACAGGCTCCTGTGACCCCTATCACACAGTATAGACTCTGATGTCAAATCATATCAGCAATTAAAGTTTCCGATACACTGTCATATCCAGGGTACTTATTAGTAGTTTCCTCCAGCCTGCATCTGCCCAGACAAAACATTGCAGTGGACCAGAATGACATGAGTAGATGCTAATTTAGTGATTTTTATCATCTATCTCCAAGAAAATCAGTTGAGAGGAATACTCCAATTCAGATGGATACAGAACAATACAAGGTGACAGCCCCCGGACCCACAGCTCAAACGCCAGACAGTGCAGCCTCCTGGGAGGGCAGGTAACACATGAGCCTGCAAATACCCAGTGACTGCTGGGATCAAAGTGTGCAGCCTGTGTAGGAAGAGCCCAGCAGAGCCCTGGGGGTGCCCTGACCCTTCCTGCACCAAGGAAGCCCATTAAAGAGCAATTCCAGAACATTATAAAAACTCCTGCCTCCAGGGTCTCCTGGGCACAGCTCATGGCTCCCCAGGTCTTTGTTGGGCACCAGCACCCATCTCCTCTGTGGTAAGGACGTGGCACCCACACAACGTGCAAAGACAGATGGCCACCTCATACTCCCAACTCCATGGAGGAACACTACAGACCCTGTGGAAGCATTCCTAGCACCCCAAGGTTTGCTGCCCTCCATCCCCAAACAGAGGTCCAACTAGTGGACTTGGTCCCCTGTGTGGACACCAGACCTCTCTGATACAGCTGCTGTATCCTGCACACTGTGAAGATGCACAGCAGCCCTGCAGCAGGAGTGCAGTAAAACTGTGTCTTGGGGGCAGAAGAGTGAACACTTCTTACCTCTTTCCTGGGATTTTCCAGAATTGTTGGGATAGGGTTTACCATACATTTGTGCTGCCAGCGGAGGTGTGAGGAGCAGGAGAAATATCCATGTCAGAGCCATGTTTGTCTGTGCTGCCAGGTCAGGACTGAGGTCTCAGCCACGCTGCCTGCCTCACCGCACACCCGTCTGATTGTGAGAGGTGCAAGGACAGAAAGGAAACAGGCACGCAGAGAAATCACATATGGTGCAAGAGGCTTCCTCATTGGAGAGGGAAATGCCACCAATGTCAGCGCCGCCTTCGTTCTGTGCTCTGTGGCAGCTCCATGGCCCTTTTGCAATCTTGCTGCTCTCCAGTCGCTTGCCTAAAACCACAGTTTTCAGGTTTTCCATCAGGAGCAGCTGCTAGCCACAGCTGGGTTGCCTCCTCTCCCAGCACAGATCTCAGAAGGACTTGTGAGGTGTTCTGGTTCATGGCTGGGCTTTTGCAGAAAGATGTGGCTTCCATACTCATCCAGAAGGTGAAGCAGAAACTACATCAGGACAACCCTCACCTTGCTCCTGCCTTGATAATGATTGTGATAAAATGGATTTCCAAAGGGCACAGATGATCTTAATTACCTGGCAGTGTGTGCCATGGCCAGGAGAGCCAAGGTTTTGGCAGAAGTGCTCAGGACTGGGCTGAGAGCAGATGTTTGGGCAGAAGCTCACAAGAGCCCTGGGGACCTGGAGCTCAAGTGCTGTGGCACATTGCATTGTCAACACATGGTGGGAGCAGGAATGATCTTGAAGGGTGAGAGGCCAGCACAGGCAGTGGGCAGAAAAGGGGGTGCTTGTGAGGCTGTCTGTGCAGCTGGAGGCTGATGGCACTGGCCACAGCAGCAGACCTGACCATCAGAGGTGGTCCAGGGTGGAGTTGATGAATTCATGCTTCCTCAGCCACCCACACACAGCCCCTGCTGGACTTGCCTGACCGGCATCCCAGCTGAAACACACAGCTGGGGGAAAAACAAGTCCTGAAGTCTTCTCTGAGGCTTTGCAGCCAGGCTGCAGCCCGTTGTCATGGCCCTCCTCTGTGTGCTCCTCAGCAGGGACTGGTACTCCCATGCCTGGGGTCAGGCTCTGCTTTCTGCTTATTTGCACACTGAAACACCTTTATTCAGCAGCACTGAGAAGGCTGGTGCAAGGCGACCATCTCCAAATGCACTGCTCCCAGCCACCCCAAAAATCTAACCCTGAGCAAAACACGGTAGAAGCCTTGTTTTATTTTTTTTCTGCAATTATTGAAGGTGCCCGGGGGCCGATACTCCTGCAGCCTTTTACCTCTCAGGGACAGAGCTGGAGACTGTCCAGCCACATTCCCTCCTATGCTTAGAAAGGCAGTCTCAGCCTCTTCTCCCTTGTCTGTGTTTCACCTCTTCCTGCAACAGAGCTGGCAGGGCCAGAAGTCCCTACCCCCACGAACCTGTCTTTTTATTTCCTTTGCTCAAACATGAAGCTCGTCCATAGAGCATTCACTGTACTCAAACACACTTGCCTTGGAAAAGGTGTCCTGGGACTGGAAGTGCACAGACAGGACCCTGTCATAGCAACAGGGCACAGCCTGGGAGGTAACTGGGAAGTAGCAGTACTCTGTCTCAGGTACTGGGAGGTCTGGGGAGTGGGGAAAAGCTGCTCCAGCAACAGCAGCAACTTAGATGTCATCTCTCCCTGCCCCTTGGTGCTTCTGTGTCTTTCAAGAAAAAGTTAAAGAGCTGCAAAAGCAAATTATGTCAGCAGGAATAGGTCCTTCCCTTTGGAGAATCTTTGGAAAAGTAGTAGGAAAATTCCATAAATTAAAAAATACTAAAAAAATCACATCCTGGCCCCTCTCTGCATCACTCCCAGCACAGTGTCTGTCATACTATGTTAACAGTTTCTGGCAACTCTGAAAACCCTTCATGGCCTGACATAAAACCTCAAAAGCCATGGAGGAAGTGTGGCCCAAGCAGTTGTCAGGAAGCTCTCTAATTCTTCACACTTCCCCTTACTCCACATCGGAAAAATTCAGCCTCGAGTGTAACCCAGGCTCTGGCATGGAGGATGGAGGGATGTTGCAAGACAATTTTACCTTCTCCAGTGAGTCCAGCATGTTCTGGTCACACCAGGCAAACCAAAAGCTACAAAGACAGCTGCACCCAGCAGGTCTGGCTCAGCTGGGAGGATGGGTAGGCTGGATCTCAGCAGGTGTTAGGCAAGGAGGTGCCAGGGTCCAGGCGTGCTGCCATGCGTGTGTTCCACTTCACCATAAACCTTGCAGGGCACTGGCACTGGAGCCACATTGCGCAGAAATCGCTTCACCCCCGGGGACATCGCTCTGCTGTGAGGACGTGCTCTCCCATCAGCCCTACAGGCGTTGTGGCAGATTTGGAGCTCTTGAAGTGTTTGCAAAAAGGGCTGCTGGCTGCTTCTACAGGCGGTTGTTCTTTGCTCTTTGTTTTTGCCTTACCAAGAATTTACGTCTTACCTGTCTGATACTATTTTTGTCATATAGATATGACTTCTTCTCCTTGAAGGAGCCTCTCTTTTTGAATAACCTCTGGCCCTGACAGTTTTTCCTGCTGGTTCTTCTCTACCTTTTGATACCAGGAGCCCTGAAAGACTGCCTTAACTCTTTGCAGAATGGCAGGACAATATGAGACCACGTTGTTTTATCTGTTTCCTCATTTCCACATATTTCCCCTTTCTGATGCTGATTAAGATACTACTGCACTTTTCAATCTTTGGTAAATAAGCAGTGTCATGGAAACAAAGCATGTTGTGGCTGTCACCAGCAGACAGACTTTTCCTGGGAACATGCTTGGCCCATATTTCCTGCACAGAGCTCAGTTCCCCATCTTCCCCCCAGTCTCGTGGTGCATGTGGAAAAGCCACACACTGACACTTTGCTTGCCCTTGCCTGGTATTGCCAAGCAGCCATCGGGGTGCTTGGAGACCAACAGCAGTAGCACTACACCCCGCCCCTTCCTTTCGTTTGGGATTCCTGTTCCCAAAGGTATCTCTCTGGTGCAAAGGGTTCTGCATCCCTCCTCTGAAGCAGGGAACCCATTGCTGGGGCCATACCTTGGAGAATCACAGAATATGCTGAGTTGGAAAGGACCCACAAGGATCATCCAGTCCAACTTTTAGCTGTGCAGAGGATGTCTTCAAGAGTCACACCATGTGCCAGAGAACACTGTCCAAACTTCTTGAACTCTGTCAGGTTTGGCGCTGCCACCGCTTCTCCAGTGCCTGGCCACCCTCTGAGTGAAAAACCTCTTCCTCATATTCAACTTAAATCTTCCCTGTCTCAACTTCAGGCCATTCCCTCAGGTCCTGTCACAGGTCACCACAGAGAAGAGATCAGTGTCTGAAAGGGCTGCTGCCTGCAGCTGAAAGTCAGTGCTTGCATCTGCATGTGCCACTTCCCTGCATGAAGCTGTCCAGAAGCAGTATCTGGCTTGCCAGCCCTGCCCTGGCACAGAACACACACAGCTGCAGGCCAGATTGGCCCTTGCCCCACGAGCACCCCAGCCAGGGGAAACGGGCTGTGGGCCATGAAAACCGCTCGTGGGCAATGATGCCACTGAAGTTCATCAAGAGGAAGTGTCGTGGGTTTCACTGTACAGCTGGAGGCACTGAGGCAGAGAGGGACAATCAAAGGGCCCAAGGGAGGAAGTCACCACAGTAGGCCCCGATTTCAGCACCGAGCCCCAGGATGGTGCTGCAACAGCAGCACTGTCCTTCCTCCAGCTGAAAGGGAACCAAGCTGTGCCCCAGTGTCAGCCCAGCCTCAGCAATCCTGGCCTGCTGCCACAAATGGGGTCACACCAACCAGGGGACCTGGGAAGCAGCTCCTGAGACCCTAGGCTGAGGCAGCTGCAGTGCAGGGGGCTGGTGAGGCTGCAGCTCCTCAGGCGAGGCTGCAGCTGGGCTGGCCTGAAAACTGGATGTTCAGCTGTTTTGAGCTCACACAAAGCTCTCAGGGGTTAATATGATGCAGTGCAGATGCAAGCACTGATTTTCATACTTAATGTCCCCAAAACAGTGGTCATAAAGAGGTCAGAGTCACTTGCATGCCTATTCCCAGCCTGGCAACCCCTGCCCGTAATGGCACAGCTACGGAATGGAGTCTTGTGGGATTTCAAATGTCCAAGGATGGGGCCAGGCTGGATGGGTCTTTGAGCAACTTGGTCTAGTGAGTGGCATCCCTGCCCAGGAGGGACATTGCAAGGAAAGGCACTGCCTTCTCTCCTCCAGTATGTTTCAGGCCTTTCAATTGGACATACGCATTCCAGAGATGCTTCAGCACTGACAGGCACCCAGGGTCCATGGTCAGACCTTTTCCCCGAGGATGAGCCAGGTCCTGATGACCTGGGCAGAGAAGGTCCAGGGGGACCTGCCAAGCCCCTCTAGCACTTGACACCAGCAGGTTCCCCCCTCTCACCTGCAGGGTAGGAGGATGTGGAGCTGGCCCTGGCAGGCAGCCTGTCACCAGGAGGTTGGAAGAGACTTTAGCTGGTGCATTAATGAAGCCAGGGACCTGCATGGTTAGCTAGCGAGGGGTTGCTGTTAGATCAGGAGAGTGCCCAGGAGAGGTCATACACACAGCATGACCATCTTACCTGCTCCCATCTCCTCTGGAGGTGCTCACAGAGCTGTTTGCCAACCCCCGTCCCTCTCTCCATCGCCACCCACATCGATTTTTCTGCTGCCATGTTCCAGCTGCAGGGGTGCCAAGGGATGCTGAGCACCCTGTGGTGGGAGCTGGCTGAGCTCCCCTTCCCAGGCCAGGATCAGCCCAAAAACACACAGCCAGGGGTGGGTGCCACAGCCTGGGCCTCCTGCTGGCAATGGCCCCGAGGATGGCAGAGGCTCTGTGCAAGTGTGTAGGTGTGTGCCCTGCATGAGGTTTATTCTGGGAGGGAGGATCAGCCCATGTGTGGGAAACAAAAGATTTCCCCTGCCCCACGTGAGACCCAAAGGCTCCCGCAGTGGGCCAGCTCCTCTCTCTAGGAAGCAGCCAGGCTGGGAAAAGGGAACATACAGGAGAGCCTTGGTCACTGTGAGTAAGGAGCCACTTACCAACAAAGAAGCTGTAGCAGACACAGTTGAACTTCTCTGCCTGGAGAGAAGCTGGAGGAGACAGAAGAGGGAGTTCAACCCAGTCCTTCCCCACTGCCCATCTCCCACCCAGGGCCACTGAGTGGTCCAGCTGTGGCTGAGGACCATCTCACCAAGTAATGGGAGTGAAGCCTGCTATCACAGCCAGCCCAGCCCAGCTGAGGGGCCTGGCCGTGGCCAGCAGTGTCCCTGAAGAGCAGGAGCCCCCACAACGGGTACCTCTGGACACTCAGTGTCTCCACTTCCTGCTCAGCCTGCCCTCAACAGAGCTCACAGGCCCATGTCCCCATCAGGATCCTACAGCTGACCCTCCAGGACCAGGCCACCAGCTGGGCCACCTGCTCACAGCTCCAGTACTATCCCATACTGTCTCAATGTCCCATACACATTGCTGTGTGTTTCCAGCCTCACAGGCTTCATGAGCTTTGCACCCCGTGGCCAGCTCCTGATTGGCACAGGCTATCTGAGAAGACACCAACCTAGACCTGCTTGACTTTAGCCAAACAACCCCAAAGAAGACCTCAGCGGCTGCAAGCCCCATAGCAGCAATCCCAAATCCACCCTCTGACACCTTAACCACACCTCTTTGCCTCCCCTGCTTCCAAGGCTACCCCAGCAGACAGCACTCAGTGAGCTGCTCAGTGTCAGTGTCCATGGTGCAGGCAGCTGGAAATCCCCTGTCCTGCTCTGCTGACTCAGCACCTGGAGGGGCTGTTTGCCAGCACACAGTCCCCTTCCTCATTTGGGCCAGCCACCACATGTAGGGACAACAGCCTGGCTCCATGCAATTTATAAACAGCCCAGACCATTGCTCTGTCTGAGAGGTTAATCAAAGCAGCCCATGTACAAGCCCTGGCTGCTCTGTGCTTCTCTAAGCCAGGACACGGATTTATGGTGCTTCACTTGTGGATTTTTTTCAGCAGTTTCAACTCATTCCACACATGCAGATCTTCTGTCCACACGGATGCAGTAAACTCCAGAGTGGTGTCCTTGCAGCAAAGGCTGGAGCCTCAAGCAGAGCTTTTCCCTTCTAGTTTAGAGCTACTGAGATGTACAGAGAAGAGGTGGCTCTTAGGGTTCATAGTGGACTTGGAGGTCCAATATTTGTTGTACAGAGTCTTAAGTTTAAAATCCCAGAAGCCCTTCCTTGTGCATGACCCACAGCCACTGAAACTCATGGCCAGGTTGTCCCACGCTATGGGTCCCAGCCCCACAACCCCTCCTTCACCTTCCCATCACCCTGGAGAAGCAGATTTCAGGCTGAAAAGGTGCGATTCCCTGTTTGAAACCTGCTTGGGTCTCTGCAAGCAATGCACAAGGAACCCCAAAGACATATCATCATCTGATGCTCCCCAAGACGTATCAACATTTGTAGCCCCCAATCCCCCAACCCTCAAGCTTGAGCTGACAGGTCTGATCGCTGGGGGCAACCTATCTCCTCTTGAAGGTCTGCTGTTGGCTGTCGTGAAGGCAGAGGGAGTCTGTAGTGCAGTGTACCAGCACAGATAACCCCCAAGCACTTCCCAGGGATGCTCTGAAATCACAAGGCTGGGTAGCAGGGAGCTCAATCAGCACCTTTTTTATTAATATGCATCATAAATAAAGAAATAAATAAAGGCGAGACACCTCATTCTAACAGGGAAATACAAATTAAATATGGTGCAACATCCGCTAAGCGATGTACAAGCAGGAGGTAACCCAGCAAGACCAGGGCCCCTTGCCATGGAGAAGCCAGCCCAGGCACGATGCTGTGAACAGCGTCAACCCGGCCAAAGCACCAAATACTGGCATGGCCTTTCATTAACACTGTTCCCCACCTGACAGGCAGGTGAAGATCCCCACTACAGCAGGCGGCATGAACATGGCAAGGAAGGGGTTGACTGGCATTGCCTCTACCAAGGACCCCAGGACCTCCAGTATCCCCTTGTGTTTGTGCACAACACTTATCCCCCCCACCCCATGGCACTGCTCAGCAAGACCAGAAACCCTGTGCCAAAGGGAGCACCACCCCTCCCTCCCCAAGCTCCCCAGCTCCCTCTAGGAGCACCCCCAATCTACTTGCTGGGAGCACTGCCCCCAACACCCCTTGCCCAGTCAGGGACCCTGCCCTCATCCCCTCCCCTCCAGCCCCCCTCCACTGAGCCCCCTCCCAGGGCTTCCCGGGCACTGGTTCCCCACTCAGTGTGGAGGGCACAGGGTCACGCCCCAAAGCACCCATCTCTGCACAGGGTGGCACTACCCATCCCGGACCTACATAACACTGAACATCCCGTGCCTTCCTCAAAACCCCACACACCCCTTTGCTCCACACGCACACACATACCCCGTCCCCCTCCCTTGGCTGTGGCTGGGCACAGCCCCAGCCCGGCAGTGCGGCATTGCCAGGGCACTTGTCCCAGTACAACCCACCAGGAACCACTACAGCACACTAGGACAGGGATGCTCCAATGTGGGGGAGCATACCTTGCAGTGCCCCATCAAACACGACCCATCAGCCCAGCCTCGCAGAGATCTTGCCAACACAGGGTGCTCCCAACCCTGTGACTGAGGATGCCGGGGATGCTGGAGGCTGCAGACTGCACTGCCACCCCCAGGGAGGGACAGCCAGCATCCTGCACCCTCCAGCATCCAACAGCTGGACAGCGGGGCAGCGCTGCCCTGGCAGGGACTGCTTGGGTTCCTGTAATGTACAAGTCCAGGGCCTGTAGGTGCTGGAGACAGTGTGGGGTGGAGGGGGGGGTCAGGCAGTCCCTGGTGTGGCTGCATGCATGGCGATGCCTGGCAATAGGAGGTGCAGCTTGACAAGACCCCAGGGGGCTGAGTTGGCCTTTGGCAGCTGCACAGGGAGGAGCAAGAAGGAACCACCTACGGTTACTGTATTCTGTAATGGCAGGAAAGGTAAGAAACTAGCAAGAAGCTGTGTTTGTTCCTCTGGCAGGGTGGGCTACCCCAGAGGAGCCTCAGCAGCCCTGGGAACTGTGCTTGGCCTCCTAAACGTGTCAATAGTCCTCGTCCTCCGGGTGGGTGACGTACATGATGGGCACCAGTCCCTTCTCGGAGCCAAGGCTGCACTGCAGCCAGTCACCATCCACCTTGGAGATGACCTGCAGAATATCCCCTTTGTTGAAGCTCAGTTGTCCTGCCTCAGTGGCAATGTGATGGCAAAGAGCTTTCACCTCACTGCAGGCAGAAGGAGAGAAGGGTTAGCTCACCTCAGGACACACACCCCACCCAGGGACCACCACAGGCACAGAGGAGAGAGAAAAACATCCCCTTTCTTCCTCCCCAGCCAGGCTCCCAGCTCCCCATCACCTGAAGATTGGAGAGTTGCAGTGGATGGATGCACAAGCCGCACCACTGCCCCCAACCATCCCCTGGTCCAGGACTTTGTCGGGGGCCAGGCAAACTGCAACAGGTAGAGCCTCGCCACCCGCAGCCTACCACATTACAACCCACGCAGGACTGACCACTTGGTGTCACTCACCAGGTAGGGTGGGGGGACATGCCCCGGGCTGGCCGTGCAGCAGCAGGTGCCTCAGGTGGCTCTGGATGGGGAGGGTCTGGCTCAGGGGCTGCTTCACGCCACATGCTAGCCCCAACTGTCTGGGCCACCAGCTGGAACACAGACTTGTCCAAGCTCAGCCAGCCAGAGGGCAACCTAGAAGGAGGAGACAGAAGCAGTTAGTGGCAGGGAAGTGTAGTCAGGGGAATGGAGCAGCCACTCTCATGGCAAGGTCACGCCTTGGAGGTCTGGCCTCATGCACAAAGTGCACTGTGGTTTCCAGGCAGTCCCCCAGGCCTCCTGGCAGGGAGACCTCACCACAGCCTAGACTGGGAAGGACATTTCCAGCGAACATTTTCAGGAGCAGTTGGGGTGTACAGATGGAGAGGCAGTGCAGGGAGGTCTCAGCTACTGGGGGCAACTTCATGTCTTCGCCTCACCTGTTGCAAGCAATAGGAATGGGTCCATGTTCTGCTCTCAGTATGTGTTTTTGGGAGGGATGAGGTGATGATGAGGCTATGTTGCAGGGGCCCTTCCACTGGAGAGAGGGTTTAGGTGCCAAGGTAGTGGTAAAGCTCAGGCAGAAGAGGAAGGCCTGTGAGATGGACTGAGCAAAGGTATGGGAGGAATTCAGACAGGCTGGCAGGGCTGAGCAGGGTTTACAGACGCTTGAGGTACCACCATGTGATAGCCCAGCAGTCAGCTATTGGCCTGACTTCCACCTGTACTGCTGCACTCCAGGTTAACCAGCCCTTCTCAGCCCCAAATCACCCCTGCCCTTACCTGTTTGGTTGCCTGGGCTCTTTTTGTACCTTCCTGGACCCAAACAAGTGTCCCCACTTGATGGGCTGACTGCCCTCTGATGCACTGGTGCTGCTGTCCTCTTGGGGGGCTGCTGCAGCTGCTGCTGCTCCCACTCTTTGTTGATTCTCCTTCTCCTTGCTGCGCTTCAGCTCTGTAAGCACAGAGTCTGGGGGGCTGCCCATCCAGAAGGGCCAGCTCCGTTCCTTCACCTCTTCACCCACTGCTACCTGCTGGGGCTTTTCCAAGGGCTCTTCCATGGCTTCAGGACTTGGCTTGCTGGCAGCCTTGGGCCTCTCCTCCAAGGTGCCCTCAGCAATGGGACAAGCCTCTGCGCCCTCCACCACCCCTTCTCGGGGAGGAGGAGCCTTGTGGGTCTCCACTGACCTGGGCACAGGATTCAAAGCCGCCTTCTTCTTCTCAGAGTGTATAAACTTTGAGCCTTCAGCCGAGCCCTCAATATAAATCTGAGAGGTCTGCATGAGCTGGTACCACCAGCCTGCCTGCTTGTCCTTCTTCCCCTCCCATGTGCTTTCTTGCATATTACTCTGCTCTTCCTCCCTGTCACCATCTCCGCAGGAGGCCCCCACGCCCTTGACCCTCTTCTCACTCACAGCTTGCTGTGGGCTGTGCCCTGGTGAGATGTCACCATCTCTGGCACCCCCCTGGCACGTTTCAGGGGCGGTGCTGCAGCCGTCGGGATCCTCACTGCTGCCCCGGGTCCGCATCAGCTGCAGGGTGGAGTGCACGGAGAGCAGCAGGTCCTGCTTTACACGCAACAGCTCCTTTTGCTGCTGCTGCTCTTTGCCCATCTGCATCAGGTGGTGCTCGAAGAGGAGGTCTAGGTTGAAGGGCAGCAGGGAGAGAGGCTGCAGCAGGAGCAGAAGCTCCTCGAAAAGAGGCTGGCACACGCTGTGAGACAGGCACAAGAAGCCCACTGGCTGGTAGTGTGCCAGGATGATATCTGTAGGGCAACAGACATTAATTAGGGGGAGCCTCTTGCCACTACTACCACGCCACCACGAAGCTGCTGAAGTAAAGGAGTTAGACACTAGCTTCTGGTCACAGTGTGAGGCTCAGGCCTGGGTCAGGGAGCACCAGATGCTCTGTGAGCTCTCAGGAAACTGACCCAGGCACTACTTTCTCATGCTGCCTGCAGCCAGGATCTGCCTGGCAGAGAATCAGCCTGGGTGACCTCTGCCACAAAATGCCATGGAAGTAGGATGGGAATAAAGAGCATAAATGGGTTGGCACATATTAAAATTCTATTCTCCAACTCCTGAAGACGAACAAATTGCTGCAGATACGGCCAGTACCAGTCCACCACAGATTGAGGTGAAAACAATCTTTCCAGCTGAACTGTGGATTCTTAGAGAATGGACTAGCATTTCTACCTGTAACATTCATTCTTCACTTGATTTTACCACATCTACGCTACCCTTCCATCCTGCTTTATTGTCATGTCTCATTCCCAGGGAGAGAGCTGGGAATAGGATCCGTGGCCTTTTGGCCCCAGTGAGGTAAGAGACTTACACAACAGACAGGACTTGCACCTTACCTCCAACCCCTTTGCCAAGCCCTCACTACCCTGACTGCCCCAGCTTTTGCTCACACTTCCAGCTCTTAATGATGGCTTGCAATAGGTGGTCATCTTCTGCTTCAGAAAACCAGGATAAGCACAGATTCTATTCTATTCTATTCTATTCTATTCTATTCTATTCTATTCTATTCTATTCTATTCTATTCTGCTATAAAACAGATACGTCCAGTAAAATCTGCTTTTAATTTGTCAGGTTTTCCTTTCCGTTTCTATTTCCTGTGCCTGAAGATTTTCGGCTAAGTGTGCACATCTCCAGGCACATGAAACTCTCAGGCACAGGGCAGAGAGCACAGAAATTTGGGGAGGGTTAGATCTGATCTCCTGCAGATAAATTGAGGGATCTGCACTGATAGCTTTGGGTACTAGCTGCAGCTGGGAAGAAGATTGGATGTCTGTGCTCAGGTGAAAAGTAGCTGCATGGAGCTTGGACTTCCACCTGGGACCTCCCTGGCACATTGAGACTGTGTATAGCGGAGTCCTTCAGCTCAGGGCAGCCCAAGCTGAGAGAGCAACAAGAGAAATGCATTTCCACCCCATGATCTACACTGTGCAGACTTTGGCCCCCACTGCAGCCCATTGCCCTCAAGCTCTTACCTTCATGGTTGTAGAGGTGATTGAACCAGAACTCCAAGGACCGGATACTGCAGGAATGGAAAATTAGCAGGGTAAGCAAGAAACAGTGAAAATCTATTCACCCCATTCATCCTCACTGTTCAGCCACAAGAAGTGTGGCTGGAAAAGGGCATTTACAGAGTATGAGCTTGTGAACCTCAGGGAGAGTGTCTCAGTCCCACCAGCATGCCCTGATCACAGACACCCAGCCTGTCACAGAACACCCAGCTGGCTTTATACGTGCAGCTGTAACTCCTAACAACCACGCTTCTGGCAAACATGTTTCCTCACTGTTCTGATCCTATGTTCTTGTTAGAGATTTACTTTGCTGAGAAAAGGCTGCTGTGGAAGAGGCAAATCATCTACAAAGCTAAGGCCACTGTTGTTGGCTTGGCCCAAAACATGCAGGTATCCTGTGCCAGCAGGGGAGAGCTGGGCCACCCTGTTTGGAGGAGCAGGGCAGAGCTTGGTTCTGCTTGTAGGGGTTCTCCAACATCTGGAGACCTTGGGGACTCTGCTGCCACTGCCATAGCTCTTGCTGACCACCAGAGAGGAGAAGGGAAATACCATCCTAGCAGCACTCATCCCTTTACCCACAAAAATGCATTGCTGCTTTCCTCTGCTAAACACTGAGCATAGTGTGCACACTCCTTATCAAACTGGAAGGCCCAGCCCTGAACCAGGGCAATTTCTCCTTCAGAGCCTCATGAAAGCATTCACTGTAGCTCCAGGAAACAGTGGTTTAAACAGGGATTTCCAGGAGCAATTCATGCATACATTACGTCCATGAAGCTGGACTGACACACTTTTCCCACCTAATGTTTTGGGGCTAAAACAAGCTGATCATGTCCTTCAGTTGGCTACAGCCACCTCAGTCCTGATCTGGTAGGGGAGGTTTTTATCCATCTGGAGTTCCCTGAGGCTTACAACTTCTTCCTTTCCTTGCCTACTTCTGGGAAGTGGCTTCCTGGGTTCTTAAGCTTTTTCGTGGTCAGTTTTGCCTGCCTGCTGTCACGGACCAACAGCCGCTGCCAGCCCTGGACAGGGACATGCAGCCAGCCCAGGGGTCCTGCTTACTTGAGGAGGCCGAAGATGAATGCGTTGAACCTCATGGTGTGGTTGGTGAGCTCTGTGTACTGGCTGATCTTGCTGTAGAGGCTGTGAAGCAACTTCGTAGAGGGGCCTGTGGAGGGAAGCAAATTGCTGAGATTAGTTGTGGCCAGGAAAGGCAAACGGCACCACAGGATGGAACATCAAGACAGGACAGACATTGTGTGGGTGTCTGTCTGTATGTGCACTGCCTCTTTACCATGCCAATGTGAGCTAATTCCATGCCAACACTCAGGCTCCACAAGGGAAATGGGTTGTGGCCCATCCCAGACTGCCATTCCAAAATTCTGGGAGAGTTTCAATAACACAAGGACTTGCCTCCCACACTTCAGTGACAATCACAGTCATTGGCTCAAAATCAGCTTGTGAACAGAATATTGTGGTGCGTACTTACAGTTTGGGGTATTGTCTGCAATCACAGAGATAACCCCAGAGCTGACGATTTGCCATAATCAGGCTATGAGGCTTCCCAGTATGATGCAGAAACCAATGTGAAATTAATTTTGGTTCAAGTTTTTTTTCTTTTTATTATATTGGTTTGGCCTGTTATGGGAGAATTTGGAAACTTCACAGGAAATGACAATAAATACTTGGGCAGAACAGAGCAGTGTCTCTCCTGTCTTGCAAGAGACAGTCAACATGCACCCTGTTCCACGCAGGAAAATGGGTATTTTGCACTTCCATCCTTAGAGCCAACCCTCCCCAGCACCTCCCAGGCACAACTACCACAGAGCTGCAGGCACTGCTGCACAGCGTCCATACCCAGCTGGGTGGAGGCCTCCACCACGCTCCAGGGGATGTTCCTCCTCTGGCCGATGATCATGTCCAGGACGTAAGCCTTGAGCCCGTCACTCAAAATGTCCCGGACAGCAGGGCACAGGTATTTCAGGATGAGATGCCCCACATTGGGGCTCACAGAGCTGTTCCCGAGTTTGGCCTAATGGGCAACAGGGAGAGTGTTGGTAACTTTTTTCAAGGTACAGATGACATAGAAACAGTTCAGCCCCACTTGCCTACTACAGACACCCAGCAAGCAACATCCAGCCTCAGCAGCTCCTTGAACATGCACGGTCTTCCCCTTAACTCCTGATGCCTCATAATCCAGTTCTGAATTGCTCCCTGCGAGGTCTTCCCAGGCTGGGAGGAGGCTTGAAAACAGAATATCCTAGTTTGGGAAGAGGATATCCCAAACAGAAGGGATGCCTGGTTCTCCCAAAAGGTGTAACAAGGCTGTGCTGCTGGAGCAAGAAAAGAGCAGGGGATTTTCCTGCTGCTGTAGATTTTCTTGTTGCTAATTTTGGAGCAGGAAGCAGCAAGCCACATAGAACGACACGCACCGAGGGGTTAAGGGAACACTTAACTCAGTGACAGGTCAGCCTAGGGATTACTATAAATAAGCAGGGTGAGGGCAAAATGGACGGCCAGAGCTCAGGTTGAGGTGAGGAAGCATGTAAGAGCCCAGCACTAGCAGAGCAGGGACACATTCTGCTGCATACAGTCTTTGAGCTGCCAAGGGGTCTATCCAAATGGGTCAGGCAATGGTGTTCTGGGCACAGATTTTACCAGCTGAGCTGGAATTATACTGACCAGTTGGCACAGGTTCACAAAAGGCCTGAACTGAAACTGAACTTCTGGCTCAGGAATAATCCTGTCAGATTCACTGAGCACGGCAGCAGCAGGGATGGATGCTGCCTTTTGACAGGTGAATGCTCAGCCCCTGGCACACTGATGCATAAAGAAACCCAAGGTTAAAACCACAGCATTGTCTGGTAAGTAAAGTAATGGGGTGATGTAGCAATTATTCCCCAAACCAACACTGCAAGAATAGGAAATTCACAGTGAAGTTTTAAAAAGCCACGGGAATCTCATGTTGCACAGCAATCTCTGCATCAGCAACAGTCGTAATTAGGGGAAAATTACTCTGGGCTCTGAGATAAGATTGAATGGTTTTGGAAACTGTCCCAGTCAGGTTTCTCCTTGGGGATGGCATGCCAGGGGAGTTGTTGTGTCCAAATAGTGTCACATTGCTGCCCCAGAGTCGCCTGACTGAAGCAGAGCATTCAGCAGTGAGAGGAGGCACCACAAGCATGCTGGGTGTCACAGGACTGCAAACACTGCCTGGTACAAACAGAAGCAAAATTCCTCTGCTTCTGTGTTATTCCAGAAATGGGAGGTGAGGGAGCACAGGTCAAAGACAGCCAGCCCCAGGGCAGCCTAGATGCACTGTGTTATTGCAAAAATGGGAAATGAGGGGAGCAGAACCCTAAGACAGCCAGACCCACAGACACACTCTGAGGATAATGTATTCATGGTAAGGGCTACAGGACATGACCAGCTGCCTCAGATGGGCAATGATTGATGCACTTTTTCATCATTATTGAGCCCTGTGAGATGTGCAGGAATGGGGAACAGTGTACTGTGCCATGGTACCAGTGCCAGACCAGAATCATGGGACATGAGGAGGAGGGACACACAACTCTCTACTGTGTGAGAGAAAAGAGCTGGTGTGCTGCATGAGACCAGAAGGGCAGCTGGTCTGGTACTTCTTCTTATAAAGAACCATAGTAAGTACATTAGAAAGAGTTAAACCAGAGCAAACATATATAATACTTGCCCTTTATACTTTCACAGCCTACAACTACTTTCAACTCAGAGACTAAGCTGGATATTATTCCTATGTGTTTAGTAAACCTCAGTGAATTTCCCTTCCCTGTGTTTTTCTGATCTTCCTTTAAAAATATGTAGTTACTGCATCATGCAGCAGGAATTGTCACAGATTTATTATCTGCTGCATGGCAAACTCTTGCCTTTGTTTGGTTTGTTCTTGGCACTACTGCCTTCATTAGATACCCTGTAGTTTTTACTGGAAGAGAATGGAGAATCAACCTTGCTCCATACTCTCTGTGTCACTCAGAATGTTGAATGCACGACATACCTTCACCCCTGGATCCCTGCTGGTTCCAAAGTGAGCCACAATCAGGTCAACAGCAGTGTTGATAGCCTTCACCAGACCTAGAGGGAAAGAACATGTCAGAGAGCTGCCTGAGAGGCTGCTAGGACAGATCCTAGCACTCAGCTATCAGCCTGACAGTAGGACAACCCATCAGTATTCCCAGCAGACAGGGACCATCACCTCCATACCCCACCCCTGAGGCAGCAGAGATGGTATCTGAGGTGATGAGTCTTTTGCTGCCTAGATGTCACAGGATGGCAGGGCAGAAGCCTTGCATTTGGCAAGCTCTGTAATGACTTTCAGTAACAAGCCAGTGGTGTGTAATCTGACATCTGCACCAGTATAAAGTGAGAACAGACCCGAAACAGAAGGGGAAGCTGCCACCTGGTAATCATGAACATATAGCTGGCAAAGGCATGGGAATCCTTCTGCACATCCCTTGTCTCTGAAATGGTAATAAGTCAGCTGCCAAACACCCAACTCCCAATCCTGCCTCTAGCATGGCTCCCACCAGAGCCATATCTTGTTCTGCTCTGGAATCCCTTCTCCCACCCTTTTATATAATTTACCTTGTAGGGCCAAACAGACCTTTAACCTAAACTACAAAATCTCAGGTAAGCACACCTGCAACATCACACAGATACACACAGGTCTACCCTTGTGTATAGAGACTGGGGCAGCAGCATGTCCTGCCTCAGGATCACACTCCTGAGCCTGTCTGCGCTGTCTGCCCATTCTGATGCACCTAAGAACCTTTCTAATCATATTTCCTGGGACCAGCACCTGAAACACACTCCGTGGCACATTGCACAGTCCATGAGAGATGCATGCACTCACCCTTCTTCTGCAGCAAGTCGATGGAGATGGACTCTGTGTTGCCATCTGGGGAGAGACAGAACTCAGCAGGGGGTTTCTCTGCCAGTGAGAAGTAGTCAGGGAAAAAGTCATTGTAGGTAAGCTGGAGTTGCCTCATAGGCTGTCCTGCAGGGACAAGACAGAGGGGAGAAGGATCAGGCCCACTGCCTCATACCAAAGCTTCTTCCACATTGTTTGCTTTTCCCAGAAGCAACCTGCACCAGCAATTGTCTTCATCCCAGCCTATCTTGGTAGGCTTGTTCCTACCCCCTAGCAATGGTTTACAATCTATGCCTGTACAGATGATCCCCATGGCCTACCCAACATCCATCTCCAGCTTGACTGGGGGCCCATGTGCTCTGGCAGATGCTGTGGGGGTTTCTCTCTCACAGATTGGGGCTAAGGGGAACCCTGCTGCACCAGATGCTCCGAGGTGCTGCCAGTGGGGTCAGAAGTGAGCATAGAGAGAACCACTACTTGTCACACACAGGCATCCACAGACAACAAACTATGTTTGCTGCCTGTCCTCTGGGATGGCCTCTGTTTTCAAGGGGTGACATCCGTTGGAGTCCTCCCATGTAATTGACTTCCATCTGTTTGACTCTGTGCTATGCATCTTCCCTTGAAGGAGGGATGGAGAAACTGTTTGGGTTGGCAGAGTGAGGTGTAAGGCTTCGAGGAATTCCCTCCACAGCTTGAGACTGCCTTTAGAATGCCCTCCCTCCCACAGTCAGACCACACTGTTCTTCCCACCGGACTCTGGGAGGTTCAGTCAAAAGCAGCCTGCCCCTGTCAGACCTTCCTGCACAGCTGTTAGAGGACAGTGAAGACCTTAAGGGCAAAGCATGGAGAAGACAGAGCACCATGAAACTCTCTAGTGTTGTCAGCTGCCCCACGAAAGCTACTGCTCAGCACCCAGAACACTGCCTGAGCTGGGGCAGACGGTCAGGCACTGTGGGACACAGACACGAGATCTCCAAGGGCTGCAGCTCCTGTGTGAGACTTGAATTACACGCTGACCATGGTCCAGGAGCACTTCCTGAGATCTGAGCAGGCTCTTGGGCCATTCACTTTCTCCTTCAATCCCGTCCAGAGCGCGACCTGACTGCTCTCACCTCACAGAGAAGAAGGGAGGCTCCACAAAGACATAAACCATCAGTGAGACAATTTTCACCTTCTTCTTGAACCCTCCAGCCCCACTGTGAGCAGATGCATCACCCCTCCTGCTCTGAGCAGGCAGAGCAGTGACGAATCCAGGCTGAACCCGAGTCCCAAGGTCACCTCCCAAGACCCCCCAGCAGAAAGACAGTGCGCACCATTCAGCTTGCAGTGGAAATGGCTGGTGCTGAGAGCGCCAGGGAGCTCAAAGATGGGGTTGCCCCGGTTCAGCCGAGGCTCTTGCTGCCTCCTGTCCAGGCTGCCTGCTAAGCTGGGCAGCCCTGAAACGCGGTCCAGACCCAGGGGGTTCCTCCGCCTGTACTCCCGCCACTTCAGCGCTTGGGGGGAGAGGTGGTTCGCTAGGATGCCGCGGGCAGTGAGCACCAGACGGGACGACGTGAGCAGACGGGAGGATGTGGAGGGGAAACAGGAAGAGAGACAAAGAGAAAGAAGGAGGACAGAGAAAGAGAGACAGCACATTATTCAGAAGTCCAGCAGCATTTCAGGACATCAGCACATGCACATGGAGAGAGATGGGCAGAGCAGGGCAGGAGCCTGGGTGCCCTCAAGGCTGCAGGCACAGAGGGAGCAGGTTTGGGATGGAAGCACCTGGCACAGGGTGCTGTAAGATTAGCAGCCCACACTGCCCTCTCCACAGACACAGTGTAGAAATTGGGACTGGAGGGGCATGTTCTTAGTATAGGTTTTTCTGCAGCACCCAGATGCAATTTTATCCTGGTCTGTGGCTATAAGAGAAATGGTGGTACTATAGGGAGCAGCCATAACTACAGGACTTTGGAGATGTTCCAGACTAGCAGGTCCTGGAGGATGAGTACCTACCATTGACAGGCCGTATTCCCATGCTGCTCAGGGGACCAGAGCTGCTGGTCTCACTGCCGCTTCTCCAGTGGGAATCTGCATGGCCTCCTACTCTGCTCATGGACATGCCACCCACTGAGAGGGGTGGGAGGGACCCACTGTGGAGTCGGTATTCAGAGAGTGCTGGGCTTGACTCCAGCGAGGCCTCCTTCTTGGGCATCAGCTTGGGATTCTCTTTTTGCCTCAAGGTATCAGCTTTGGTGGCTTTGCAGGGCTGCATGGCACTGACAGCAGGGGATGACCTGGTGGGAAGCAGGTTGGCAGAGATGGGGCAGGACCTGCTTCTGGGGGGCTGGCTGTCTTCAGCTCTCTCTGCAGTGGGCGAGGAAGAGGAGTCCACGCTTTGAAAGAAAGGCACGTTGCATCGCACAGGGGAGTAACTGCCCAGCGGGGACGGACGGGTCGTTTCGGGGCCAGGCTTCTTAATGCCCCCATCACCGCGGGAGGCAGCTCCGTCTGCCGAGCGCTGGGTCACGAGCGTGCCATGGGCTTGGCCCCCTGCCACCGCCGCCTGCTCTGCCGAGGTGGCCAAGGCCGAGGACTGGGAACTGGAGATCTGCTGGCTGGCAGGCCGGTTGCTGGACAAGCTGTAGAGCTGGGAAAGGCTGGAGGCAAAATGGCTGTGCAGGGCACGTGCCTTGGGTGGCTTGCTGAAATGGTGCTGAAAAACAAAGGGCTGGATGGGCAGAGTCGTGGGACGCTGGTCCTTGCTGTAGCGTACCACAGGCTTGCTGTCTGTGCCACCACCTTCAGGGAGAGAGAGGGGAAGAAAGTGTGAGGATGGACAGAGTGATAATCACCCTCAGCTAAGCAGATTGCAGGCAAAAGGGAATGTGCTCTCTGTTGTGGCAGGATGAGCTAGAGGCCACTTACAGAGTGGTTCAGGACTGAACTGGTTACAGACACCAAGAGCTGGCAAGGTGAAGATATGTGGCCCCAAATGCAGTTTCCAGCTGTTGATAGCTGTCTGGAAGAGTAGAGCACTGCTCCAGGAGCTTGTCTGTCCTGGTAGGGTCACCAGCTTCACATCCCTTCCCAATCCCTTGCTCCCTGGACAGCACAAAGCCATGGAGTCAGGTGCTTCAGCTGCCTCTGCCCAAGCTGTACCACAAAGTCCTGGCCCAACACTTTGTGGGACAGTCAGATTTCTTGCCCAAAGCGCTGTCCCCTCCCACATGCTCTGAGACCTCGCACAGCTGAGCACAAGCATTACATGCAATAGCACTGCAGCTCTGCATCCCACATTGCAATACATCGCTGTTGCAAAGGGCTGCCTGCTTCCCCTTCTCCATCTCTTTTCTTTCTCCTATAACTGTCCCTCCTTTGGAACACATAGCTTCCTTCATCCCCCCGCCTCTCCCAGACCTAAGCAGGATGTCCTGCTTCCAACCCTGGGAGGTGCTGACCTGCTTCAGCAAATGATGTACTGGGATGTCCTGAGGGAGTGTGGTGGGATGATCTCCTACGTGTACGTGCCTCCAGCTCCTGATGGGCCACAACATCTCAAGGGACACAGCTGAAGTGTGACACACTTGTGCATGTTGTGCATTCAGTGCACAACACACACAGCACTGGATGCACACATAGGGCTGACTGAGATCCCTGATCAGCCCTGGGGTTACCCGCTGCCTGTGGGGTGTTCCAGGCCTTTCTCCCTGTAGCCAGCTTTTAGCAAGGCTTGCTTTCCCTCTAGCCCTTCTCAGAGCCTCTAGGCTTGCATGCTGCTCTGAGCTGGAGCAAGGCAGATATACTTATATCCCCAGCTGCAGGCAGAAGCCTCCTGCACAGCACTGATGCCTGCCTTGCTGTCAGAGTGCAGAGGAAGGGACCCCGTGGGGGAGGTGGGCAGGAACTGCTGGGATCTATTTCCCTGAAAGCTCCTGTTTGTCCCCTCCTCCCTGAGCAGTGCTTGCTCCTTCCAAGCACTCCCTTTCCAGTTAAGAGGGCTGCTCCCACGCCATCCCACACCTAGCACACGTTCAGGGCTCAATAAACAGGACAATACCTAAAAACCTCTTGCTCCAATGGCCAAAATCTCTCCCACCCTGCCACGGCAATGAACAACGCATTCTTATCTCCTGCCAGAAATCTTCAGGACATTAAATGGAGACATTCTGGGTTTTGACACATTAGGGAGTATTCACTGCAGTGGTCTGGCCAGAGGCATTTTAGACTGGCTTTTACCTGTGAAGCATGGAGAAATGGCCACACCTCCAATGGGAGAGTCACACAGCTTCCTCCCAAGGACAAGGGACAGCAGCATCAAGGTGGAAAACAACTCACATATTACAGGCTTCCCTACAAGGTGACAATGGCCCTGCATAAGGAACCTTTGCTGCAACCCAAAGCACTGTGGAGGACATGATCAGGATATTCCAGCAGAGACACACAGATTGGTCTCTGCAGGACTCACACTGTAAGTCCTAGCAGAAACTGTGTGACCTCCCTGAACCTGCATGGAGAGGAGACTGCTGGCTATGTCTCTTCCCTCTCCACCTCTGTGCCAAGTAGCTCCAAAGAAGAAAGGCTGTGACTATGGCACTGGTCTCTTGTTGCCATGCAGGTTCCCCTGCTGCTCCCCTCGTATCCCAAAGAGCTTCCTTCCTTTTCACTTCTCCATTCTGCCTACTTTGGCTCCTTACCGTCTGCTCGGGCTCTAACATCTTTTTGTCCGTGGCCACTGGCAGAGCCACCCGAGAAGCTGGCATCTGCCTCCGTCAGCAGGGAGAGAGAGGCTTGCTCACCTGCCCCATGCCCACTGGGGACCTTCTCGCTGGAGACCGAGTCTTTGGTGGAACACAAAGCCTGGCTGTCACCAAAAGCATGATTCAAACAGAAGCCCTCACAGCTCCGGTTCAGGCCATGGATGAAGGGCATGGGTGGAAGACTCTGGCTGCGCCGAGCTCTTTCTTCAAGGAAGGTTGGGCAATCCCGCTGAGTCTCAGGGATGGGAGAGAACTCCAGGGAAGAATCACCACTAGACCGGAGCGGTGGGGACGTGCCATTCTTTTTCCGTCCTTTAGCCAGTTCAGCGAAAGATGTCACCCTCTTGGGGGGAGAGCTCTGGATGGGTATTGCTGGACTTTCACTCAGCTTGACTGGACAGCTCACCATGCGCTCCAGGGAGCCCAGCCTGCCACTGGGACTCCTGTCCAGGTTCTGATCATAGCTCCTGGAGCGCTGCCGACTTGCGTTGAGGTTCGGTGGTGACACATTGACATAGACCTGACCCTCAATCATGTTCTGGCTGGACTCTCCCTTTGCCTCCTCTTCACTGCACTCTACGTTGCCTTCTTCATGTCTCAGGTCAGGCCTTCTAAACAGATAGTATTCTGTGGGCTGGGCTGGGCTACCCTTGGTCTGGTCTTCTGAGCAGCTGGTTATGGAAGATCCTGCAGGGCTGGGGGATGACTGGGAAGACAAGTCACACGTGACTAACTTATAGTAATTCTGAGTAGCCACGACAAGCCGTGCTTGGCTCTGGAAGCAGGCAGTGAGGTCTGAGCTCTCTGATGTGCAAGGCTCACAGTGGAGGTGGTAGGAGTTGCAGTTAGCATCAAGGACAGGTGAGGAGGAGTGTTGACATCCACACACCTTCTCTGAACTCTCTGGGTGATGTGACTCGCAAGACATCTTGGATTCAGTGGGTGATGAATGCAAATCCAGGTAAAAAGCTCCCGTGTCTGAGTGGCTGCAGAAGGAGGAGTCACAGGACAGGTTGGCTGAATTCAGGTTAGATTGAGATTGGCCATTCATTTTGTTGTAGAGAGCACTGAAGTTCACTAGGACCCCATCAGAGCTGTTGCAGGAAGAGTCACTGATGTAGCCCATCTGTTGGTCAATCACTTCAGATTGACTTGATGAACTGTAGCAGCGGCAGTGCTGGATCTCCGAGCTGGAACAGCTGCATGTCCTGTGCAGGGCATCCTGATTCCTCAGCGATTCACCTGTGTTCTGGTTCCACTCCTGGTCACCACCATCGAAGGAGAAGTTGGAGGAGCTGCCACGATGGCAGCTGCAATCATCCAGCTCCATGCGTTCGGAGGCCTGATGGCACCTGTTGGCATTGTTCCTCTTCTGGATGTCATCACTGCTGAGTTTGTCCTCCTGCCCGTCTACCACACCAGACCGGCTGGCCATGTTCCAGGATTTCACAATGTGGTTGGACTCGTGGAGGTGGAAAGGGGGCAAGGCCAGCTCCTGCAGATTGAAGGGAGGTTTGCCATCGACAAGTGAGTTGTGAAGGTGGAAAGATTTTTGACCCAAGTCATCCCCAAAAATGCTGAGGTCTTCACCCTCACTCAGCAGGAACGGGTTGTGTCGCTTACTGACGCCAGGGACAATCAGATCCCTTGCTTTCCTTTCTTTGTTGTCTGAGGCCTCTGCTGAGGTTTCGGAGGCCTGGAGAAAGCTGCTGTACACCAAGGAGTCAGTCTGTGAGAGGTCTCTGTCTGGAAGAGCAGAGGCCCGTGTGATGCTGAGCTCTGGCTGGCAGAAGGGGTTGGTCCTTTTGCTCACGGAGCAGCACTGTCTATCTGGGACCTGGCAGTGCACCAGGGGAATGTGATGGACAATCAGCGTCTCACCAGTCAGTTTGGGTGGACTATCCATGGTGAGGAATGCTCTTCAGGGCATCAGTGAAGCTGGCACCACCCATGAACAGGTAGGGCTGCACATGAGAGGCACGGAGGACACTTCTCATGAGGGTATTCAGATACCTAGAGAGAAACAAAATCACAAAGGAAGTCACCTCTCGGGAAAGGCAGTGACTATTTAATGCATCCTTGGTTTGACTGAAGATTTCATGTGTTGGCAAGGATCAAACAGACTGGCTCCTTGTCAGCACAAGTACCTGAGCACGAGGTCCTTCTTCTGGGAAACAAACCATCACAACGTAAAACAAACACGTCACGCTCCCTGCAGGCTCCTGGGACAACACTTGTGATTCCACCTGATCCCTCTCAAAGTTATCTGAAATGAGTAACTGATTTCAGTCAAGTGGCCAAAGGGCTGTACAGGCTCTGGGCCAAACGAAGACCTCACTGCAGATGGCACTGTGTGCTCACAGGAAAAACACCACAGAGTCTGAAGTGAAGCACTGCACTCTCATGAGAGCAGTCTATGTTCTCATACTGGATTAAATATCTTTGCCTACTTTTCAGATACATTGAACTTTCCTTTAAGAACCAAACACTACAAGGTCTTGCAACAGACACACACAAGTCCAGGTAGAGATTGGAAAGAAGAAGCTGACCGGAACAGAAAAGCAGCAACAGCCATTCCTCTCCAAAATCCAGGAGACCCCGTGAGGTCCTGAGCCCTTTTAATGGTGCCAGTGGAACATGCCAAACTATGCAACTATTTATGTACCCAAGGGCCTCTCCAGTGAAAAGCAGCTGATGACTTCAGCAGGGTCGTGGGGAGCCGCCACTGGCGTAGGTCAAATAGGTTCCATACAGCACACTGGCTTCTGCTGACCTGTTGTGGATGGTGAAGCCTCAGCTCAAACTGGTTTATCCAGTGGTCTGTGGTGCCTGGTTCACATCTCTCTGCCACATCATCTGTGGCATCTGCCTGCTTATCTTATTACCTGCTGCACTTCACAACAGCACGACGGCCACAGTCCCAGTAGTGGGACACAGGCAGGGCACTAAGAGCCACACTCTCCCTGTGTTCAGTAAATAGCAGGTTGTCATAGGGCCAGCTGAATAACAAAAAGGTTTGGGTTGAAGGGACCTTAAAGACAATGTTGTTCCAAACCCCCTTCCCGAAGACCAGGTTGCTCCAAGCCCCATCCAACCTGGCCTTGAACAGTGCCAGGGATGGGATGCCAACAGGTTCTCTGGGTAACCCATTTCACTGTCTCCTACAGCAAAGAATTTCTTCCTAATATCTAATCTAAACCTGCCATCTTTCAGTTTAAAGCCTTTCCCCCTTATCCTGTCACTCTCTTTTTGTGTTAAAAGTCCCTCTTCGTCTTATATATGTTCACCAGCATTTGATATGGAAGAGCAGAGGACATACTCATTTCTCCTTTCCCACCTAAGCCAGAGATCCAGCCTGCAAGTACCACCAACACAGTCTGGAGGGGTTTTTCCTCTTGCCTTCCCTTCTACACACCAGACAATCCAACGCAGCATGGAGGGGCAGCTAAGGCAGCAAGGAGAGGGAGGAACCACAAAAGACAGCAGTGGTCCACAGTGAGTCTGAGAGATTAAAAAATGACCTAGTGCTCTCACAGATCCACCATTTGTTGAAAACCTTGGCCCAAACACACTTGATCAGCAACACAAAGCCTGTGACTCATCCAGGCATCCTCAGTGCTCACTGCACCCTGAAAACTGCATCCTGTAATCCTGCTCTGAACTCCAGGACCCTGGGTCTGCTGCCACCATGGGTCTACAGACTCCAGAAAGTGGTGTTCACAGCGGTGTTTGCCTACCTTACCCCAGCACCTGTGACTATGGGGTGATGATGGATTTGGAGCAGACATGCAAAGGCACATGGGAGCCCAGAAGGGAAACTGAGAAATGTGGGATAAGTCAAGTTAGAACAAGACTGTAAGCAATGAGACAGCTACACAGAAACATCAGGAACTTCACTTCTTTCAGCTTCAAGGTATAAGAATAGCAATTAGAAGATAATAAAAAATGATCAAAAGAAGTGCTTTCCTCCCACGCACAGCAGTGCTTCTCACAGACACAGGGTGATGACAGGAAATAAAAATACAAAGATGGAAACAGAGATAATGTTTACAGTAAACACCCAATAACGCAAAAGTGAATGCTAACACCAGTGTCACAGAACAGACAGACCTTCTGGGAGATGCTACCCAAGACTTACATGGCAGGGACACTCAACTCACCTACATGTCTGCTTCTCCTGGGATGTTTAACCCAGGTTTAGGCTCTGAAGTAGAGAGATCTTGGACCACATCCAACTGGACTATTAATTGTGCAACCCTAAACTCTCCCTCACCTACAGTCTCCCTAAATCCTGCATCAACCTTTACAGCCCTTTCAGTGACTCCTCTGTCTTACAAGCTTTTGAATCCTTTCCCACTGCTGCTGCCACAGAGGCTAAAAGAATGAGTCTGTACTCAGCCCACATCCTGCGGGCATATTTTTTCCATCAAGGATTCCCAAGATCCCATTGTTCAAGAGCCACCGTGGGTAACAGCAGCTCCTGACCCTGAGCCTAGTGCACACACCCACACCCACGTGCTGAAAGTGGTGTTCAACAGCTGGAGTGGTGTTCATGCCCCAATTTGGACCTTGTGCACCATTGATGGTACAGCAGAACCTCCGAGTTTATTTTAATTTAACTCGGCAGGGGTTTATCCTCTCTTCTCACTCCCACCTCAAGAGCGTTTTAGGAAAAAAGCTGGTCCCCCAATGCCTAATCTGCTCAGGTAGCCCACCCCTGCCCTTGTTGCTGCTCTTGCAGCTGACTGTAATGCTTAGAACACATCTCTGCATCAGGCTTTGCTACATTTTGAGTGCTGCCACAATGCAACCACCTGAAAAGCATCATTTTGAGGATACAGAAAATGATGGCAGCACACTCCACTGCTGAAGCACCGGGTCTCTGGGAAATGGCTGCTTGGAGCAGGCTCCCAGCACCAGCACCCATCTGCTGACAAGCCCTGCTGAGCAACACACAATTCACGTCAGCGCAGAAGCTGCTGTGGGAGGACAAGGCTTGCACAGACACACTTTGACATTTGACGGCAAAATGTCAGAGCTGACACGCAGCCATTTCCCATCTGTCTCCCCAGTGCTCTGGCTGCAACATGAGGCTCTGCCCAGCTCTCTGACTTGGGTGGCAGCACAGGCTCCCCGGGCGGACTGTGATTCACTGTCACAGACACTGCAGCAGACAGATGCCCATCCCGCCTGCACCCACAGCCAGCTCCCAGCGCCAGGCTCTGAGGTGCAGTATCACAGGTGACATGCAGACAGGTCCTGCCGGGAGACATTCTGATGGTTTCTCCAGGCATAGGCACGACATTTTGTGCCATAGGTACTCCTTCTCTCTCCCTGGCAACACCTCTCCTGGCTTGCTCCTGACTTAGGCATGCAGGGAGGTTGCCAATGGCACTGCCAGTGCAAGGATTATTCAGTTCCCAACACCAAAGCATCCTTCCTTATTCTGGAAGACTGTAGAAATATCCTCCCTTTTCCTACTCAGGGTCTGCTACGCTGGAATTGACATTGGGGAATAAAATGCAGCAAGCAGACTAGTTTCATATTTTGCTGGTTTTGATCAGCTCTTTGTAAAGCCCTCACTGCCCTTCGCAACAGGAAATTTGAGGATGTGGATAGGCAGTTCATACCTGAACACTTTTAGCCAAATCAGTTCATTCTTCTTATCATTTATAGCCCAAGCCTGCAGTGTGCTGAATCCTGCTCAATGCTACACATATAACAGCAAACACAGCATCCAGCATCGATCCTTGCCTGGAAAAGCACATCAGGGCAGTGTAAGGCAGGGAGGCGTGCAGGGAGCACCACAGCTCTAGACACGTCAGTACATCAGCCATTTTATTTTCAAATATCAGAATTCTTGCCTTCTCCATACTGACACCATCTGCTGCAACATGGCTGATATGCGTTGTTTATTCAGTGAGCTCTTTCTTGAGGTGCTAAGGGTTACCTGGAGAAGGTGAGTGAAATGCTGCAGCGGCTTCATTACAGTCAAGCTAATACCGAGCAGAAAGGATGGCTTTTTGTGAGACACCTACGTTTGGTGTGGAATTACTCATGAATGACTGTACCCCCATGTAAATAAATACACACAACAGAAGCTCCTTAGCTGCAGCAAAGCTCGAGGTAAAAAGCAGGTGAGTGCTGAGTGAACCAACCACAAAGGATGGTGCAGGACTGATCTGAGAGCTCCCTACCAAGCCGTGTCTGCACTTTAGAGAGGAGGCAGTTCACTGCAGGTAACAGGAGCACGCAGAATCCTTCAGGCTCTGCACTTCATGCCTTTTAAGTCCTTGCTGACCACTACACAGAGGCTCCCAAATCCCTCTCCTGTCATATCCCAAAGACTGAGAACATTGTGCTGATTTAAAGGTGGTCGGTGCAGCTTCATGGCTCCTGGGGTACAAACTCCACCTCTGCAACACTGCGGAGAAGGTGCAGAAGCCATCAGAGCTGGCTGCAGACTGGTTCAATTGCCTCCAAGGGCTGATGAGTTAGGTGTGGTGGTCACACACCTTCAGGCACACCCTGCTACCTGTTATGGCTCCAACTACGATTTCGGAGTTCTAGTGCTGATCACTTAAAACACCGCTCTGCTCAGCACTGCCTGCTGCACACACACGGGGCGACAGGGTTCAACTCACAGTGACACAGACTCCCTCATAAAATGTAATGCAATATTGGAGGAGGCATGCAGAGATATAAGAGATAAATGTGATTTAAATGTAAAAAGACTGCACACGGAGCACAGAGGATGAAGAGGCAGGAGCAACATCATCAGAATTGTCAGCTGGAGGCAAAGCTGGCTTTTCAGAGGATGGCTTTTCTGAACAAATTACTGCTTCTACAAACCTCAGTGACTTCATCTATGAAATTGAACATCCAAAGGAAACCTTTAACGGTGGGGGCTATTGCTGCCTCTTTCTGTATGGCTGTGGTTTCACTGTCATCACCACCTTCCTCAGATGGACCAAGATGCATCAAGTCACTCACGGGTGAAAGATGGAAAAACAGGGTTAAAAGCTGGGCATTCAGTTTTACAGAAGAACCAGAAAAAATTATTTTGTATTACAGCTGCTTGTTCTTTAAGGATTGTTCCATGTAAACCCCTGACTCCTACAGTGCATTTGCATTAACATGCCTGAAGAAATCACACAGCCCTACAGAACAAGCACCAGCATAAATGCCACAAAAAGCAACAGTTTGTGTGATCTTGCAGACAAAGGCACAATACAGACATCTCCTCTTTGCTCCACGGGGAGAGATATATTCAGTTTACTCCCTGTATGTCTACCTCCAGGCAAAAGGACTGGGAGATTAATCCAAACTGAAAGCCACCCTTCTGACAGTGTGGGGGGACCTCAGGGCTCAATGTATCCAGCACCAACACTGCAGTTTGTCCCTGTTCCAGCTCTGTCACTCCAAAAGCTTCCAGAAAGCACTGAATGGTTTTATAGAAAAACATCAGGAAAATTCCAGGAAACTGGAGGGCAGTCAGGGAGCAGCATGAGAGAAGAGGATGGGGTGTGTGGCACAGGGTGAGTGGCCTGGGGATGGGTCTGAACCATGGGGGTGAGTCAACAGAGGGTGGAAGTGAGGAAGCCTGTAAGTTGTTGTAGGATGGGTCTAGTTAGTAGAATTTGTTTGGACACCTGTTTACTTCTTGCCAGCTAATATATCTCTGTCAAATTCACACCTTCATTAAATGCTTTGCTAAATCATCCAGTGTGATTAATAAAAGAAAAGCTGTAAAAGGAAATGCTAGTTGTTTGACTCATCCTAAACCTCCAGCTCTCCTTTCCTGCTTCAGGGAACAGGGAGTACAGTCAGGGTGGTCTGCATGCTCCCAGGGTGAATATTCCAGCACTGGATGCTTAAAGGGGGCTGCAGCAAAATAGAAGGACTACATACCCCCTAAATTTCTGCCTCAGCTTCGGCTGGTTCCTCTTGTCCTGCGCAGTGATTCCTGAAAAGACCATGTCCCTCTTCTTTCCACAAAGCCCTGCTTTGGCCAGGGCTTTTTCCAGTGGTTTCCAGGACAGCCTGACTAAGCCCATGATTAATGTATCATTACATCTCAGAACTATATAGGATTATGATGTGTTCCAAATGGAAACCACAGCACGTGATGGCCAATCACAGCCCTTGTGCTCCTGGAAGAAAGGAGCTGCATGGGTCAGAGATGAGGGGTCACCAGCACAGACAAAAATAAGCAATAGGTGTGGTATGTGTATTCCTGCCGATGACATAACCAGCATGAGGCAGGTACTGCCTCCCAGTCAGAGGACAAGAAGCCCCAGCTGCTCTGTGCATTTAGAGTTACACAAGACATCAGAAATAGCTCAAGCAGATCTATACCAGCTAACACAGGAGCCAGGACAGTGACCAAACCAGTCTCTCCCATTTCTGTGCTCCCTTGAGCTGTGACTCATCATCTGGCATGTGGCACTCGGCAAGAGCCATTTACAGGCCGTGACTCAGAGCATCCACTGAGGTGCTCTGGGATGGAACCTGCTCCTCCTCCCCACCAGTCACTCTCTGCCCCAGCCCCCATCGCATATGCTCCTAATTACTTTATGCAAATCCGTAGAGAAGAAAAAAGACTCTGATGTTTCTAGCTGTTCGTATCACACAGAAATTGCTGCTGAATTAAACTGCAGACACAGTAAATCCTTTCTTATCACAGACACTCTAGTAGCAGCAGCAGCAGAAGGAGGGACTATGCTTGTACGGCACCTCTATGCCTGAGCACTCTGAAAGCTTACTGAAGATCTTACAAGAGCAGAAATCACACAATTCCATTTTGAAACATGGACTTGCTTGGGTGCTGGAGCCTAGGTGTTGCAGGGTCACCAGAGCAAGAACTCACGCAGAAAGACAAAAAAATCCTATAAGCATTACGAAATTGCTGGGCACACTCAGTATCCAGAGATGCCAAGATTAACTCCTCCCTAACTGCATAGGTTTGGTCAGGGCTTAGTGATCCTGACCTAATGGGTAGCTTCCCTGTCCAAAGCAGTGGGGTTGGAACTAGGTGACCTTTCATGTCCCTTTCAACCCCAGCCATTGCATGCTTCTCTGATTTGTGGCAAAGCAGGCCTGTCAGTGGCCTGCCTCATCAACGGGCTCCTTCTACACAGCTGCCCAACTGAGGACCCCAGGATCCAGCAGCTGCAGCTGAATGGTGACAAAACCACAGCCAGCAGCTGTGGGTGAACCTGAGTCAAAGCCAACAGAAGGTGGAATGAAGATTTTCCCATCAAATTCTATACCTGGGAGCTGTGAGCTCAAAACTCTCCACCACAAAAGCCACAGGAGGCAAGGAATGGAGTGTGTGGCTGAGGGAGTCAGGCATCAAACTGAGTTCAGTTTCAGGAATCAAGGCCAGCTCTCTGACCTGTGCCTGCAGGCAGACAGGGTGGCAAAACTGCTCCCCAAGTCTGTCATGTCTACATGCAACAGTGAATGAGCAGCTGTTCTTTCTCAGGTATGCACTGCAGGGGTGAAGGCCCCTGTGATGATATCAAGAGGTGGAGAGGGCACAGATGGTTCAAAAGGGTGGAAATATTCTCAAGAGCACTGGAGATTTTAGGGCTTGCTGGGGATCTGTAGCATCCCTATAATTAGAATCACAGAATCACAGAATATGTTGAGTTGGAAGGGACCCATCAGGATGATTAAGTCTGACTCCTGGCCCTGCACAAGACACCCCAAGAACCACTCCATTGTGAAGATGAAAGGCTTGAAAGTGAAAGATTTGGTGAGCAGGAAAAATACTGTTGTTTTCACTCAAGATGACCTTGCAGATGGGGGATGCTAAGAATATTCAGTGTGGAAAATTTCATGTATTGTGTTTGCTTTGAGTTGTTTTCTGTCTGTCTTGAGAAGTGAAGTTCTGTTGAAGATAACAGAATGCTATCAGCAACTTAAACCTCATTCTTCACAGGTTTGTGCCTCCCCACTTGGAGGTTATAGAAAGCACAGCATCATCATGTACTGCACACGGGCCAGGCCCTTAGAGATGTTGATTCCAGGGAATGGGCCCATGTGCTTTTCGCCCCTGCTAAGATGGAATAAGCTTAGCAGTGTATGTGCCCCACTTGTTTTTGACATCCTCAAGCCAGCGAGATGATGGAATAAATCTACTCCTCACACTTCAGCTGTCGGTCATGGTCACCTTGGTTACTTGCACCTGTCAGTTCACACAACCATGCACTACTCTTCGGAAAGACCTCTCAAAGAGATGTGACAAATCACTTCACTGGACTTTCTTCTCCAAACTTTACTGGAATCTGGTTTCAGGCAACATAATATTGCCCAGACCACAGCAAAGGAGATGACCTGCTTATCCAAAGCTTATGGGAGGATAATTTCAGGAGCAAGTTTCATCTGCACAAAAAAATGCACGAGGACAGCTCTACCTCAAGTAGTCCTTGATTTCCTACCACGTTCATGACTGGGTGACAAAAAGATGAGCTAAGTCCTAAGATGGACAAAGAAGGTCTGTCTTCACTGTGAATAAGAGCTCGCTGCAGTACAGGTCAGCACACCCATATAGACTCCAGCCACTCCATGGCTGCGTATCTTCCCTATTGCTTCCCTTCTGTGCAGATTAAAACTGGCATTGCTTTTCTGTCCAGACCATGCATGGCAGGAATCACAGCTGCAAAAAACCAATCCCTGCAAGAACAAAACCCCTCCCTGCAAGACAAAAGCATCAGTGACCACTTGAGAAAGCCTGACGAGTAAGGAATTCAGTCTGAAGATAACTCAGTTAGAGGCTGTAAAATGATGTTTACTTCTGTTCAGCCCAGAGTGCCACATATGCAGGAATCACTCACTATCAAGTGAAAAACAAACATTTCTGGGATGGCAGATTACAGATGTACAACCTCGTGCAGCAACACAGCAAAAGCAGAACAGGCAGCAAAGGTGGCTGTGGGAGAGTGAAATAAAACCACAGACAGGCCAGTTCCTGAAAAAACAAAATATCACCCCACAAGCCACCGCAAATAAAGCAGATAGAGATATAAAAAAGCTTCAGCAGGATTATTTTCAGACTGGAACACAGCAGAGGTGCAAAGCCTTGCTGCCACATCCCAGTGAATAGGAGAAGCAGCGCAGGTATGGCATTACCTAAGAGTGATGGACATCAGATCTGCCAGGCAGCCTGAATGCCTGCATCTGCAGAGCTGTATTAAATGATGCAATCCTACACGGAATTTAATGCACACTGCGTGCAAACAAACCAGGAGCTCCAAAATCAGGCACAAACAGAACACATCCCAGCAGCAGCCTGGTTTTACTAGATGTTCCTCTTCCACACTGCACATCTAAATGGTTTTTCAACCAGCAGCTGTGACCAACAGCTGACTCCTGCTAAGACTGCAGAAGACTTTAACCCTTCCTAGTCCTAGGTTGTTCCAACAAGACCAGAAGAAATGCCTGGATACACAGGAAGACATTTTCTGTGTCTCCAAGACAGAAATACACAATAAGCAATTCAGTGGTCTGAAGGCTGGCAGCTTCCTGATTTGGGAATGATAGCATTGCACAAAGCAAAAAGGCTGAATATCAGCCAATAAAGGCAACAGCTGCTGAGATTAATACGTTAAATTTATCCTGCCTTCTGAAGGACATCAGGACCACATATATTTATATATTAATACATAAGTATTTATAATAATAACACTGGATACCCAACTGCTTTTAGACCACAGGCTGGATTTTGCAATCTCTTGAAGGCAGCTGGAGGAAAATATCTTGTAGCACGCAGACTTGAAAATGGAAATTGCCTGATTACTGTTAAGACTATTAATTTCTTGACCCTTTTTTGGGCCAGGTACCTGAACAAAGAGGTCCTCTGCAATCATGTCTGATTCTCATTTCAGCAGAGTTTGGTGTGGGTGAAAACAAAAAAGGCAGAATGATTCCCAGGATGATGAGACAAGACGTGTCTGATGTAGAAACAAATCCTTGAGCCATAGTGAGACTACGCAGTCTCAAGGAGCCTCCTTCACTTGGGAGTAGTTTACATTGTGGAGCAGGTTTCATAACCTGCCCATAGAAAGTTAGGAGATTATACAATAATCCCTCAGTGTCCCTTTTGGTTTTTGGAATTCTTGCAAATTTTTAGAACTTCCCAGACCAGTGCCTTCCACACCAAATCACCTGCCACAGCAGTAGTTATCTGTCAGTACTTTTGATCACAGGGGTATTTAACTCCATTGCTTGTCCTTGGGCTAGGGCAGGGAGAGTATCATATTTTCTACTCCACTTGCCAACCTTCAGTGCCAAGATTTTCATTCTGCTCAAGTACAAGAGTATTTCCAGATCCTTGGTCCGATTACCAACCTCTCTCCAAGTGTGTGCTCCTGATGTGTGGATGTGTTTGTATGTTCACATGGCTGGCAGCAAGGCAGAACTCAAAGAGGATCTGGATGAAACCACAGCATCAGTTTATATAACAGAATATTTTCCATGCAACAGACTAACAAAAGACAAGCCAGAACCTTAATAAAATACTTATGAAGCAGACCAGACACTCCTAATGATTACACATACTTTTCTTCTAACAGGAAAACATCCCTTGTAGGGGCTGGCAAACCAAACCAAACTCAGTTTGTAAAGCTCTATTCAGGACAGTTTATTTTAGGATATCACTCCACAGGACAGCTCATGTGCTAATTAGGCTTGGAATGACTGGGCTCAACAGAGCATTAAGGGTAAACTAAATCTGATAACCCCGGATTAACCAAGGTCTTCTGCTGAGGATGTAGGGCTGCACAGACCTATTCACTACGGAAAAAAAAGGAGGGCAAACAGGGATGATCCTTGACTCTCTACTGGAAGAGCAGTCAGAGTTCCAGGAGACCTACCAGGCCTACTGGAAGGATGGCCAGGTTGGATGGGGTTTTGAGCAACCTGGCCTAGTGGAACATATCCCTGCCCATGGCGGGGGGGTGGAACAAAATGGTAATTTTAAAGTTCTTTCCAACCCAAACCATCCTATGATTCGATGAGCACTCTGCTTTTAATCACTTCAAGGGTGTTTTAGAAGACTGAGGAGTGCAGGCTCCCAGATCTTCACAGCCAGGAGAAGCTCCCATTTGGACATCTTCTCTCTTGAAGCTGTTGCATCCTTTCTGTACCAGAAGTCTCAGAGAAGTCAAGTAGCTGAGACAAATGGTGAAGAAATGTTTGTCTGTGTTAAGCCCTTGCACTGAGATGGGCCTTAACAAATCCACAAGGTTTTAAAACTCCGCAACTTCTGAACACGTACTATAAATACACTGGGTAGTCTTATTCACACAAATGCCAAGCCATTTGGGAATACTGCTGGGCTTTGAAGTTTGAAAGCAAGATTCACAGACTAATTAATCACAGTATGTGAAAAGTATTCATATTATCAGTTTCAAATAATCCTCCTTTATTTCCTTCCACATTACAATCAGGGCACATAATAAATCATTATTTTCTTTCATTAGATTTGTCTTTTTTTTTTTTTATTTTTAATTATTTTATATAGTAATATTATAATTTTATTCTATTTTTATTTTCATATTTAAAAATATATATTATTTTTATTTATATATCAAAACCCCTACAATTTCCCATTTATAGCAAGTAACTCCCATTTCTTCAATCTCTTCTCTTAGGAGAGTTTTCCAGGGACTTGTGCAGTTTCCTAGGTGGTTCCTCAATTCCCTCCAACTATGCATTCATGCTTCTGAGCTGGGGCGACCAATTTCAGACAGCTTCCCAATTGGCAGTAGGATCAGAAGCTGTACTGTAATTTTCCATTCCATTTCTTATGTACCTTAACTTCCTTAAGTACATGCTCACCAGGTAAAGTCCCTGAAGACCAGGGTGACAACTGGTTACTTTTTGCACTTTAATGACATCAGTTTAATGAATTGGAATTCATTTAATAAGTTTAATCACTTGTAATCTGACAAAATGTGCTTTTGTGACTATCTTCTCTTACACACACTTATGTAACTTAGGATCAGGCTAAAAAAAGTCAAGATTTACAACAAGACTAGCATAGAAGAAACCAGGGTATTTTTCTTATATATCCGTTCTCTGAGTAATTTGTTTTCTGTGGCTTTGCAGTGTGGGTTTTGGGAGTTTGCTCTCTCAAGTTGCACAAATTCTTGGCATGTCCACATATAACTTCTCTTTGAGGTCCCCTCCATATAAGAGGGTCCTTGAAGCCTTACTGAGGTTTGGGCTTAAGGATATATTTCCATCGTGAATTTGCCTCATTAAAGTAGTGAAGCCTAGTGGCTTGAAAGAAGATTCCACTTCCATTTTGATGGGCAGGCTGAGAGGTTGTTGTGGTTTTTCTTTTCAACCTCAACTTGCGCCAAGGGGAAAGCAGACAACAAGGCACTGGACCAAAATCCTGGCTGTCCCATGTGCTCTGGTACAGAGGGGAATCGCTCCTCAGTGCCTCTGGGATAAATAAAGATGCACTGTTTCAGTTTGGGGTGTTTCTCTACCCTGAGGTACCAAATTATGTCAGCAGCACAAAGCCTGGGAGAGGTCAGGGTTAGAGATAGAAACATTCTATGGGGTCTCTGAAGCTTGTGCCAAGTCACCAAGAGAGCCACAGATAACAGAAACCCCAGTGGGCCAACAAGGACTCTCAGTGTCTCAACCAGATATGGCCAAACATAAACTGAATGGTGTGTGGCTGGAGCATTACCACCTTTGTGCATGAACCACCCTCACGCCATTGCTTGTCAGTGCCAGGACACACCAGTTTTCTTGCGCTTTCTCCCCTCCTCCTCTCCTGTTGTGCTATGGACTGGCTAGCCCTCCTGACGAGGGTCAGGGATGCCTGAGGTCACCCTGTGCTCCACACTGCCTCTGACAGAGGCACAGACCTCTCCTCTGACCCAGTCTTCCCCCCAAAACAGCCACTCTGAGGAGCATGTGGGAACAAACAGGCTGTCAAGCTTACTGCAATAAGCAGTCACCACCTTCAGAGTGCTTTATAAAGATATTAATTATAAATAGCAAGTGCCTATGGAAATGAAAATGACGCACATGACAAGGAGCTGAAGGCAGGAGGAGACACCTGGGTAAGGACGATGCTCTCCTCAACACCATTTCAAGCACTATGACCTGCAGCTGGAGGACAAATCTCAGCAGCCGGGTAAGTTAGATGCCACTTACTGTGGGCAAGTGAGAACAGCTTGTTGCCAGTGGGAAATGGCTACGTGCAGATGCATGCTGAAATCCTCTGGCTGTTTTTCTGAAGGGCTGAGCTACAATCACTGCTCATGATCAGACACACTTGGACAAGGAACCCCTTAGAAACCACTACAACAACTGACATAACAATAAGTGGTGAAGGGGACGTCGACCAGGGCAGATGTGGCACTTCAGGTATCAATCATTAGAATGAATTAGGCAAAGCCAAGGAAGATACACCTTGTGGGCCAACAGTATCTTGGGACCAGAGGTAAGAGTTATTTATTCCTCCCACAGGATCTTCTCATATGTGGGCTAATCACTTTGCCACCTGAGTTACTGGAAAAGGTTTGAGGGTGGGACTACAGGGAAAAACGCTGTGTAAGCAGATGCTGTAATGAACCTCCCTACTAAGAGCAGAAAATTGCACCAGCACAATAATCCAGACAGGTCATTCTTCTTGCTAAGAAGGGAATACAGCCATGCTATCTGAGATTACACAGAAGACACATGACAATGAAGCCTGAGGCACACATCCCTGCTCTTTGCCATGGGAATCCCAGAGACGGACCACAATATAAACAATTGATAAACAATCCAGGTGAATTGGGCCTATGGGCAAAGCAACCATGTGGCACCAGTGCAGGCATAGCATAACAGAGAAGAGCCCGCCACCGAAAGCATTTAGGTCATGTTCTCCCAGAAGCAATGGGAGCAGGTGCAAGTTTATAAAGAATAAGGTGCAGTTTTGGAGTCAAACTGACGAGATTAGTATAATTGTGTAGGGCGTAAGGACTCTAATCTGAGGCAACAGTGGGTCTGAGTCAAGTATCAGGTGAAAACCTGCTCTTTGCCGAGGTTTTCCATACAGGCTCCCATTTAATATTTTTTTCCCTGTAACTCCCAGAACTGATAATTTCCTCTTGCCAGAAGGAAATGTTGGCACTCATACACTCTGAGATACCTGTCATATCTGTGTTGTCCCCAAATGCACAACAGGGCAGTGACACTTGTTCTCTGCTTCCAGAGGGCACTTTGCACAGGATCAGAGACAGTCTGGTGGTAAGGCCAATTTCCTATCACTTGCCAAGGGTCAGTACAAAGCATTGCTTCTACCACTCAAATATTTATTAATATATTTATATCACTCAGTGGTACTGCCAGTGCCACGCCCTCAGTGCTGCACAAAGACCAACACATGGTCTCTCTCCCAGGAGTCCAAGCTCAGAGGCTGAGCCAGAGCCAGGAGCTGCCATCAGCCACATCATGGCCCCTCACCTACATCACAGCTCTGCCTTCTGTCTCCCTCACATTTACAGCAGTTACCAACACAGTGCCTTTGGTCTGGGATTTTTTTTCCCTATCTGTTGATATAGCCACAAGCAGCCTTGACCAGTAAAAAGTATCTGCATGTGTCTGAGGGGTATAAAAAAACATTGCCTACATGACCCTGATGCTGTAACACAGCTGTGGTGGTGAGAGGAAGAGCTTGTGCACCAGCCTGCTTTTGTGCTCATCTTAACATGAGATGTCCCTGCTTTGACCCACTTCTTTCAGAAAATGAACATTAAAATCATTTTCATCATGAGAGAAAACTGGAGCAGAATCAGGGACCAGAGCTATTTGGACAGCCCATTTCTTTCTCTTTTGAGAGTAACCAACTTTCAGAAGAGGGCATGCAGGGAACCTGCTCAGCAGACAACATGGTGAATCCCTGCTAAGGCTCGTTATCAACACAGCTGCCATTGATCATTGCTGTGGATTTCATCCCCTGCCAGCCAACCTCCCTCAGCTTCCTCCAGCCTTATTCTGCAGCCTTTTGCAAAGCTCTGGAGTGGGGTGGGCTTCTGGATCTTTTGGATTTATGGACTGGACAGCCAGAAGCATTTTATCCTCATTGGAACTTTCCCCATGAAGCAGGTAGAAGACAAGTGAGATTTTCCACTATCAGTCAGGTTTCATTGGTTTCCACAAGCCTGAGGACAAAATCTTGTTGTCCAGCACTGTCCTTGATTCCACAGCTGACAGGGACGTATCTCCACCTCCAATACTCCACCTCTCAACCACCTGCACAGATCTCCATGTCTCTTACTTTAGATTTACTTCTTCTGCGTTCACCTATCAGAATTGTGCCTACTGAGGTGAGTTTTCACCCAGCACCCATGTTATAGAAGTGGCTTTGGACTGAGTATCTCAAGCTGACCCAGTTTATATTAAAGAGAATGGTAAAAAGCAAACAGATCTGTAATGAAACCTTTTTAATTTTTAAAGAGCAGATCTCTAGCATGTCAGGGTAAACAGTTATAATGCCTACAAGAACAAAGAGCTTGGAAGTACTGCAGAAAATACTTTGATTGTACATGGCAAGTTAAAAAAAAAAAAAATCTGGATTGACCAAGACATGTGAGGAGATTAGAAGATAAAGGCTCCTGACCAACCTGAAAGAGTAACCACACCAACAAGTATATTAGAGGTAAGCAAAACAGCATCTTTGGTGCTGTTTTGGCAAGAAGAATATTGAAGCTGTGGCAATGACAGGTTAGATAACACAGGGGAAACAAGGTGCAGAAAAGGAAATGAGCTTTTGAGTGGAAACAAATTCAAGGAGATGAAAGCAGTCAAGTCAGAAAGACAAGATATTCTTGATCCCAGAACAATGAAAGAATAGCTGGATGATTGCAGCTGGCAACAGCATTTTTGATTAAAACACCCATTAGAAAAGAGGAAGAAGGTGAAACCATGTGGCTGACAAATATAAAAGGCACAGGTCTGTGGCTGTTCTGCAAGGGCAAGGAAAGTGACCCACGTTAGATTTATCAGCCTGCCCTTACTATTACATAAGTCTTTCAGAAAATGCTGGAAGAGAAAAATAAGACTGGGAAATAAATTAAAAACAGGACAAAGCACAACAAGGTGGCAAAAGGTTGAGTACTGTCTGGTTATCAGGAATCATACCAGAGTGAGATCTTGATTCACCAGGAACATCAGACTGGAAGAAAACGAAGATGTCTGGGACTGAGAGTTTGTTCTTTGCTCTCACAGCCTCAGACACCTGAGAGCCAGGTGTGGAGCTGTGGGCAGGCCATTCCTGAGTTCACAGCATATTCTCCTGGGTCACCTGCACTTTCTGCAATGCAGGTTTAGGTCCCTTGCATCTAGAGATCCAGTTGCACTTTATTCTCCATCGTCTGCATTGATGCAGGGAGGAAGACACACTGCTGTGAATCATTTCAGTCAGCTCCAGCCACCAGAACCTCTTGCCCATCTTTTAAGCATCTCAAGGCAGAGATTATCTGTGCACTCTCACTGCTTAACAGATGTTCTTGTAAGAGTGGTGCCTACTAGCAAGGCACAGCCTGTATGTCCTGGGGAGCATTCCTGTCCCACGCAGGAGCTGCTTCACCTTCTTTTTATTCCTTTAGGCAACATTGTACACACAAACTATATATACAGAAATTTTCTTCACATGCTGATACATGAATGTGCGTCGTGCACATTCTGTTGTACGTCCTGTCCTCCAGCCCATGCTGCACTGCACACAGTCGTGCTGTTGTTACCCACCATCCATCTCCCACAGGAACCTGCTCTGCAGCAGCACCACAAACTCAGCCCGGTGCACACTTACAGGAGGCATCCCGCTCCCTGCTCCCATCAGCCCAAAAGGTACAGATTCTGGGAGACAAAGAGAGGTTTTCCCAGGTCCAAGAGCAAGATAGGGGTGAGAAGGAGCTGCAGTTCAGCAAGCCTTATGGTACTTCCAGGATATTGTCACCGATTTGCCAGAAGACTACTTTGTTTTTGCGGGAAGCCCTCTCCTTCTCACCTGGTACCCTGCACTGAAACCCTGGGATTATCTTCATCACCAGGTGCAAAGGCCATGCAGCCTTGCCACTCCACAGGGGTGGAGAGGGAACAGCCAACTGAGAACCTGCAGCAGCAAAATGGTTCCTCCGGAGAACTACTGCAGAAAAGGCTGTGCTGAGGATCACCCCCACCTCCACAGACGCCGCCGTGGGGCTGCTCAGAGCACCAACCCTCTAGGGGAACACAGTGAGAGGCTGGAGAATGACAACAGAAACAACACGTTTACATTCCCTGACAATGACAACCATGAATGTGTGCTCTGCTGTTGGTCTCTGACCCAAACCCCCTGTTCCTCCAGCTCTGCCATGTGTCTCTCATCTGCCTTGTCTTCCCACAGTTCCTCTACAGCTCTGTCAAACATTTACCATTTTACCTACATTTTTTTCTACCATCCTGTTCCTCTTGATAGGCCTAAAAATGGTTTATCTGAATTATTTGTGGGTCACTGGCAAATGGGAGAAAATTTTTGTGAATCTGCCAAACTTGCTCTTTAGCAGCATAGGTATAAAAGGCTGTAGGTGTGTGGAGGTAAAAGAGCAGATCTCTATTTCCCTTGTACTCCGTACACCTTTATGACACCCATCAATCCACACCTGGTATGATATATTCATCAATAGCCACTGCTAATCTGACTCCCATTTAATCCACATCTGCCCAAAACCCCACAGTTGCAACCCTACTTGCTCAGCATTTGCCCTAACTCTGAAAGACTGAATCTGCTATTTGATTATCTGCTTTTGTTATGACATTCCTATGTGCACATTCCCCTACAGCCACGTCACTTTAACACATAGAACAAAATCTCATTCTTTTATACCTTTGCCTTATTGTTCTCACTGTCATGCTGAACATCGCCTCTCCAGCATCTACATCCCTATCCCACATACATCCTTCTCTTTGTTCAAGCCCTTCTCCTATTTGCAGGGGCAATTTAATGGGAGCATTTGTGCAGAGGGTGGGGGAGGGAGGAAGAAGAAGGAAGGCTGGGAGGGAAAAGAGGGATTTGGCTATAACAAGACCATGTAATTAAGCTCTAGTAACTGGTACCCAGCCTGAACCCCCCATTTCAGTAATTAAAAGCAGTAATTTCTCCATTCCTAGATAACCTTTCTCATCTGATCTGTGAAAAGAGGCAGGGAGAAAGCATCCATTTACATAGCCAGACACACCCTGGCAACACAAAGGACTCCAGCCTGCACACAGCAGAAGAACAAGGTTTTACATGCCATGATATTTAACCCTAATGCCTTTTCAACAAACGATTCACCAGCATTTAGGGCGAAAAAAGAAGGGGAAAAAAACCCGAAGAAAAAAAAAAAAAAAGCCACAGTGACAGCAACCGTCCCTCTGTCTGAGCCCTTTGTCTCTGGCTTTTCATGGAAGTGCTGTCTGTCAAAACAGCTTTTGAGCTGCACAGCAGCATCACCGCCAGGGATGCAGGGAGAGCACGGTATCTGTCGGGACCACAACAATCCGTGTGGGCTCGGCTGTCATGGCAGGCACAATGGAGAGCTGTGCAGAGGCACTGCCGGGGCGAAGCACGCCTCGCCTCTGCACAACCAGCCCCGGACATGACAACTGCTATTTCACAGATACAATGGACAAACACATTCTGCGCAGCAGCCCCAGCCCCCTCGCTCGCTCACATCCATTACAGCCACAGCCAGCTCCAAAGTAAAGCATCTCTGAAGAGACAAAGCAATCCTAAAATCCTTAAGCTTCACCGGGTAGCTGGCATCCTCTACAAAAATAAACCAGCCACCATGCAGGACAACGAGTGGCCTGAAAACCAAGAGCACAACTGACGCCCACCCCGACCATTTCTCCATCTCACCTTTCCACAGATCCTTCGCTGCCCGTCTCCTGTCAGTGAACACACTCTGCTCCGGCACGCCTGAGCGCTCAGATTCCAGAAGGCTCCGTGCTCTCACACCAGAATGCTGTGGGAAACACAGAGTCAATTTTTTTTTCTGATTTTTTTTCCCCCCCTTCACAGCTGCATCCCTGGCAATGCAGAGGGTCTGCGCAATCACATCTCTGATGCTCCTGCTGCTGCTGCTGCTGCTGCTGCTGCTGTGACGTTGCTGCGTGTGAAGGAACAGGCATGCCCACAGCACCGCCGCTCCAGCTTGCAATCAGTCCCTGTGGAACCTCAGACAAGGCAGGGGATGGGAGGGAGCAGAAAAGGAGAGGAGGGGATGATGGAGGATTGATTCTTACAGGAACTGGGAAATCAGGAAGGCAGCATAAGGAGGAATAAAAAGACAAAAGCCCGTGCCATAAAACAGAGCTGCAGCATCTTATTCTGTGATGAGCTTGGATTTCGGATGCTGTGTGCTTGCAGGCTGCCTGATCTCTTACCCTGTCTTTGCAAAGGAAAGCAAAAGGGACTGGAGTGTTATATGCCTACCATTGATAATGGCAGCTAGAACCCTTGGAGATAAAATGGCAGACTGCAAAGCAACACACAGGAGAAGGAGGAGGAGGAGGATGGGAAGAGTACGAGAAGCTTCCTGAAGCTTTTTTAAATTTCTGTTGTGCCTTGTTCTAAACAGCCTCATCAACAGTATCTACACAGCATCCCTGAAATGCATTTTCCTCCAGAGTAAGATGCAACCACCAGTACTTCCCCAAGTGCCGAACCCACCTGGGGCACGATGTCTGCAGTCCCTGCTCTCACAGGGGCTCTCAAATCAAGATCCCACCAACTATTAATTGCAGTTTTTGATTAGAGTGCTGCCCATGACCTGGGCTAAATCCCAGTGTCTCTGCAAAACAAGCCACAGCAGATCTTGCTCCCTGAAACATGGGGTCACCACCTGCAAAGCTCAGTCTCTTGCACTCTATTTTTCCACATCCCTTTTCACCAGAGGCAGCTGGTGAAAAGGGGAGATGGAACCTGCTCCATAGGCAGAGTAGTGCAGTTCCTGACAGGGCACAGGTAGCTTGGCAAGGGACAAGTGTGGCTACTTTTGGGGCATAACCAGACACCCCAGAAACTCAGCTGTGCTCCAGGCTGTGCAGTGCCAGGGAACGTGTTTCCAGAACTGAAGCAGCATCCATCCTGGAGGGACCACTCACATTATTGCCCTTTGCCATGCAGCCCTGTGCCTACAGCTCTGCGCTGAGCCAAGCAGAGCTCAAAAACTGGAGCATCCACACTGGAAAAAGCAATGCCTGTGAGCCCAAAAGAAACCCCACCTCCTGAACTGAGACTCCATGGGAAGTGAACAGTTAAGTCAGAGAAGGGGTAAAATCGTCACACAGATACAAAGTTCAAAGAAATTAAGAATTGCCACATGGCTGAGTACTTTTTGTTTTATAACATGATGTACCCAAAGCAGCAAGCAAGTAACATAAATACAACAACCTAGACAATATAACACTTTTCAGAAGCTTCTGCTTCTGGAGAGGTCAACAGAAAAAGTTATGCCGGAAAAATGTTAGACTTATTACTGGAAGTGGCTGCCAATTATGTCAGATCCAAGAACACTGCAAACTTTAAAAATATCTCTTCAGGTAACATTCAAATCAAATTTCTGACAGAAAACCCAGAAGTGATTCCCACCAAGAGTTTCAGAGGCAGGAGTCCAGGACTCCCCCCATTGCAGAGACCCTCCCACTGTGAAACCAGAAAGGGCCTTGGGCTGTGCAGACTGTTTGCAATGCACTGGAGCCAGCATCATGGATGCAGGTCTGCTGCTCACCTCCAAAACACTGGGTGCAATCTCTCAGCCAGTCCCAGAGGTCAGGCTCCACAGGTCCCTCCTGAGAAGCTGATGTATAGACCTACCAGTGGCACCTCGGGCTCCCCAGCCCACTGCCTGCCTTTCCTGGTATGCTCAGGACCCACGTCATCACCTGGTCCTGTTCAAGCAGCAGGGATAAGCCCCTGGGAGGATGCAGCAGTGAGGGATGTACCTCCCTGCCTGGCCATTACAGCAAGCAGAAAGCTAGTCCTGGCAGGCTCTGCTCCAACCAAGCTGCAGTAAATGAGACCATTTACAGTGCTCCCATTAACGTGCAGCCCCAGGAGCCCCGTATGGCCAGTGCCATTGTACTGTCAGCGTTAATTAAGGCAGGCTCAAGCAGACATCTCCGGCCCCTTCAGCTGGGACAGTCAGGGAGCAGCAGCGAGGAAAGAGATGGAGGGTTTCAGCTGTGGAGCTCTGTGCAGAACAAGGAGCATTTGTTACCCAGGAGACTCGTTCCCACAGCAGAGAGGAGAATGGAAACTATTTCGGTGCCCTCCCCAGTCCTCCACAAGCATTGCCAATGCTGACGCCAGGAGGTATAAATGCTGGCAGGCTGAGTGCTTGCCTTCATCCCTGTCCCTGCCACAGGACACTGACATTAACCAATTCACTGACAGCAATGCCTGTCTTGTGTAGCAGACACACAGACACCACAGCAGATGGAGCCAGGGGGTATTTTGTTAAAAATCAGACAAAGCAACACAGCAGACAAGGGGCTCCCTGAGAAAGACTCCTATTTACCTGTCTGTTTCCAAAATAAACATGTGTATCCTCCTCCCAAAAACACATTCTGCATGTCCCCAAATCTCTAACTCACATGGCCTTGTCCCTCTGCAGCACAAATCCCTTTGCAGCATCTCCCCCTTGAACCTGCCTCTCTCAGCAACAGCACTAAGAGCTGATGATCTGTCCCAAAGCTGTGCAGGTAGCAGGAGATCTCAGGCACTAATAAGGAAGAACAAAGCTTTTCCTTGCAGACTGTCTTCCAGGAGACGACTTCTCTTTGATCACAGAGATGAGTCAGTGCAGGAAGGGGAGCATGCCTCCACAGTCTCATGCAAGGAGGGAGCAGGGATACTGCAGGCTGGTGACTGTATTCCTTGGAGAAGGAAGGTGAGGGAGATGGAGGTGCCTTCCCCTACAGTAACAGGGGTTCCCATCTTGCTTGACCTGGGCAGGTAGGGATAGGTGCTTCCCACAGACTCCAACACTCTGTGATGTGTGGAGCTTGGCGGGAGAAAATTCCCTATCGAGCAATGTCAGTCTCATTATCCACCTCACTATCCCAGGTGTTGGGCAGGATTTCTGTCACCTCGCCTCCTTACCCCTTGCTTCAGGGCTGTGAAAACTGAATGCACAACACCATCTCCCACCTGTGAATTCCAGGAAGGAGGCACATCCTGCTCCCAGCCCTGGGCTGCAGCAAAGCTTACCACATGTCCACTCACACTGGACGTGAGTTGTACGCAGAGTGCTTGCTGACAACAACTAGGACACAAATAGATCAGCTGAGTGGAAAAGAGACCAACACATTTCTGTCTTGATCCTGGGCTTCTTCCTTCATATACCATGCGTTAATTGGCTGGTAAGGTCAGCACATGCCCACATACCAGAACTCTTTCCACTTTTTCTGCAATTGTGCAGCAAAATCATCCACCAGTGGGCCCAGCCTCCCACCTATTTGCTGCAAAGCTGCTCCAGTGATGCATGAACTGGAAACAGCTCAGCCCCAGATTCCAGCCAGCTGTCTGGGCTGTATCTCTGAGATCAAGCACTGTGCTGCAACAGGTCTTTAATCATCCCTCACCATCAGGTGTGGGGCACAATCTGACCACCCCTGAAACTGCCAGACAGCTTCAGGGCTGCTGTCTCCAGTCCAAAGCCATGCCCCAGCACAGGGAGCTGTCTGCCACCTCCTTCTAAAGGGTGGGTATTTTAACCAAGCCCTCATTACCTTTGGTGTGTCCATGCCTCTCAAGTAAACAGAAAGTGGTACCAGCAACAACAAGCTCTCCACCACAGCAGACAATCTGTGCCTTGCTATCTGCAGGTGCAACAGCAGGAACATGCCTAGAATACAGATTCTGGCCTGTGATGACCCCATTTGTAGCACGGCCACAGGGACATTTTCACTCTTTCCCATGTACTGGACCACTCATGAGCACAGTGACAGCAGCTCAGTGCCTTCCCACCTTGCTCACCCAACGCTTGTTGCAGAAATCAGCTGAACTAAGAGCATGGGCATGCTCCACTGGGGCAAGGGGGACCAGAATACAAAAGTCAACAGGAAAGCAGACGCTGAAACTTTATAAAAATATCCATAAAGGAAAACCAAAATAATTCCCCATTCCTTCAAGTCCTGTGCTTCAAGGTCAAACCACATCTCTCTACACACAGAGATCAATACGGGCTGATCGTTATCGACATGCACTCCATATCTTTTCCACTCAGTGGGAACAGATACAGGAACTTTTGAACAAAGGGTGAAAAATCCAAACAGACTAATAAAAACACATGTTAGTGCAGTGGAAATGCCTGCCCTCAGCCCTCACATTTCCCTGGGGGATTGCCAACCAAGTCTGCCTTCCAAGGGGATCTGAGGACAAAGGCACAGAGGTCTGTGGAGTTATGCTGGACACATTCTCAACGTGAGGATTCACCAGCCCCCATGACGACCCTGTGTCCCACTGAGCCCTGCACACTGCCCACAACAGCAGTACTGACTTTTTCAGAGCTAGCAACCCAAGGCAGGAGTCACACCTCCAAATGAGAAAATGGCTTCAAAAGAGAAAGTTGTTGCTGTATTTTCAAAAAAGTCGGACATTTCTTGTTGCTTGCTAACTGTCTTCTAACAGAATTAATTCCCCAAATTCATTCCTCTGATGTTTAAGAACATTCTCTGAATTTCCAGCTTATCTTTATCCATGCACAGCTCACCCCTATTCACTCATGTTCCAAAAATGAGCTTTAACGTCAGCATTTATCCAGCCTGTGTTTAAAGTTATATCATCTGAGTTCTCTAATCACTTCACATTAGGTAGGCTTTCCATTTCTTTGATCATACCCATATTCCTTCTCTGGACCCGACCCAGTTTGCACACAGCTTTCAGAGAGTGACTGGAAATGTACAGTCTTCCAAGTAAGGTCTACCATGCCTTAATATGCTAAAATTTCCCCATCTCTGCTAGAAATGTTTTGTCCAATGTGTCACTTTGGATGACGTTTATCTTTTCAATGGCTGCATCGTGCTAGAAGCTCACAGTTATCCAGCACATCACTTTGAGACCCTGAGTTTCTACCCCATCACTCTCACTCTCCCCAGTGAGCTTCCACACGGAGTTGAACTTTTTTCTCATTTCTCATGCACACAACCATGGAATTCTGAACTATCCAGTTCCCATTTGTATTATTCCTTAAAGAATAACCCCAGCTCTTTCTGCTGAGTAACACTGAACAGTCTCTGATGATGCTTCCTAGCTTTGTGTCTTTAGGAAATATCACTAGTGAAGTCTTACTTTTTAGTGCTTTAATGCTCAATACATTATTTGATGTATTGAATAGCTTTCATTTTGAGGCTGATCTCCTCTAACAACTTCCCTTTAGAGCAGTAGTTCCTCTTTCAACAATCCTGTTATCTTCCTCTACTCTGCTTACTGCTTCTTAGTTCTCCAAAGGGACTGTGGATGGAAGAAATACACAAGGGTTCAAGGGGAGGCAGGACAAGCATTTGAGAGATTCATTTCAGGTTACTAAAGAGATAAAATATTAGCAAATCCCCTGGGAAAAAAGTAGGATACAATACCAGCTTCTCCTGCTCCCCCTCTTCACTGACCACCTGCAACCACTTCTAGAAAAACCATACTGGGCAAGGTGGTTCCTCCTCCCCAATCACTATCTGAATTCCCAACTTCCAGTACTGGGGTCAAATCCTTCCTGTTGCTGGCGATTGATGCTTCACTGCCCAGGAACAGAGGCCCTCACAAGCTCCATAAAAAGTCACAACCACCAGATAGGGCTAGTGCTGGCACGGCTCCCCAAAGGGCTGGGCTGAGTTCCACATACCTCTACACTGCTGAGACATCTAAGGGAAAACCAAACCCTGCCCACAACCAGCTGTCTGTCTCCAGTCCCTTCCAGCCCAGGATTCCAGTATGTTTGTACCCCAGCAGGCCAGGGTACCAGGGAGATGTGAACCACTTGGAATTCTGTGACAAAGGGAGAAATGACCCTACAACCAAATCCCTAGTCCCCATCTTCTACTCCTAACACTTAGTACTGCCCAAGCAAGAGCACAAAGAAATAGCTGAACATTTCTAGGCAGAGGGAAATCAGGACACAAGCAGCAGAGCAGCTCCTGAATCATGTCTGAAGGCTCAGTTTCAATCTAATAAACCAGGTTCATAAAGCTGTACAGAAAATCTTGAATTAAAGCAAAGCCTGGATCTAGTCTGAGGTTTCAGGCTGTTTTAAGCAGGAGCTCAGCTATAAGAGCAAAGGTGGTTCTTCAAACACTCACTCAGATATTGATGACTCCCACTGACTAGGAATACAAACTTTCACCAGTCAAAGCCTTGGCAAAAGGAGCAGAGCAGGCATTATTTTAAAAAAAAGGAAGGAGAAAAAGCACGTTTTAATGTGGCAATCACTCTGAGCAGTCATGGTAACAGTGGATGTTAAGGTGTTACTGGCTTCACTCCTATGAAAATTAGTTTTCAAAACAGGATCCATGCTGCCCCTAAAGCATCATTTACCTAAATGACTAGTTTCACAATAACTTAATAGTTCCCCACTGGCATGAGGAAGGCCTTAAGTTGCCACATAACATAATACATTGGAGCTGGTGAATTTGGCAGCCGCAGTTCTGCTGCATTCTGACCTCAAATAAAAATTGTGTACTTCCAACTAAGCAGCTGAAAAGCTGCAGGGCTGAGCTGAATCTGCAGCCCTGAAATGGTTCACTGTGTACACCGCACACACTGCTCGAGGAGGGTGACTGCCTATGGTTCCCATGATGTACACCAAAGTGACATTCCCTTCCCACTCCAGGGGCACAGCCGGGCTGATTCAAAGTGAGGGTGACTGCACTGCACACGAGGCTCAGCTCACAGGGACTGCAATGGCAGGGATGAAGCGGGGAAAGGGCAGGCAGAGGAGATGAAAAACATCACTGCTGGAAGCACAAGAGGCCACATCCAAGAATGGAAAAAAACCTCCTGCCCTCTTGCTCAAGGACTGAGTCATAAACATTTCAGTTTTCCAAGGCAACAGTAAGTATGAAAACTGTTCTGGATCTCCCTGCCCAAGGCAGGGAAGTTGGAACTAGATGATCTTTATAAGGTCCCTTCCAACCCAAACCATTCTATGGTTCCAGGATTCACGCAGAAAACCCACACCCACATCACTGTGCACATGCCAAAGTACTTCCCTGCCATCCCTGCTCTGAGCAACAGCAAAAGTCAAGCAGGGAGATCTGTCAACTCGCCACAAAGAACAGCAAGTTCCCAGCAGACCTCCCTGTTCTCAGACATTCCCACCCCACTTTGCAACGAAGCCCAGTGAGTACATAACTCCTGCCTGATTTATCAGAGACACATGATATCAATTATGGTTGTTTATACTCATTTTCCCCTTAAGTTTCTCCATTTACTACCCAAACTGGACACGCAGTGCTGCTCTGTTACCTGCCCCAGCTGGCTGTTTTACTGTCAAATAGAGCAATGTCTTGGCAGCTGCAAAGCAGTCTGTGATTAAAAGAGACTCTTAAAGATTCACTCAAACCCCACCTTCCACCAGCAATGCAACAACACAATACTGGCAGGCACAGGGCTCTGGTGCTACACAAGAGACTGCCTGGGCTCCTGAGCACCCACATCCCAGCAGGCACCTAGAAAAGCTGCAAAGGAGAGAGGGAACAGGACCACTGAAAACCTCTTGAGACCCTGTCCACCAGCTGTACATTAACCTGCCGGCTCTCAGATGGAGCAGCTGTCTTCCACTCTTCACCTGTGTTGTCTGCAGTGCCAGTACTGTTAGCTGAAGGAATAAGGCCTACACACAACAGCAAACCAACATGAATTACAGCCATTGCCACAGCACCTCACACAGCACGGACTGCACATCCCCACCCTTAATCATCATGCATGACCTGCTCATTTAGAAGGGATCTGTGGTTACTGCAGATCACAGGCTGAGCTTGAGCAAGACTGGCATTTTGCTTTGAAGCAGGCAAACAATATGTAGGGCTGTGTGAACAGGCATGTCATATGCAAGACTTGGAGTCATCCTTCCCCTCTGCCCACACTGGCACACGGCTTGTGGACATATCCTCAGTGGACAAACCGGTGAGAGTTATAAAACAACAAGGAAAGAAGGACAGAAAGGAGTACATTGTAAAGCAAGTGGGTGAGTTCTCTGTGAAAAACTAGGGGTTACATGAAAGCATTTCCAAAATGTATAAAAGGCTGCTGCCAATAGCAAGTGAACAAGCTGTTCTCCAGATCCTCAACAAGAAGGGGATCCCTGAGGGACAGACAGGGAAGCTGAGGTTAAACATCAGGTAAAAAAGATAAAACTAGACATTCACTAATACCTCAAAAAAGCATGACAGTCAGGAGGTAAGAATGGTTTTCTTAAAATCTTCCATGGCCTTGTATATCTCAAGAGCTCTTTGTTTTACTTATTTAGAGGCATGCACTCCTGGTAATTTTCAGAGGCCCTTACTGTTAAAAATTGGAAACAAAGTATTTTTCCAGCTTTGCTGCCAAACAAATGCCCATTTTACAATCTTGGTCAATCCATGGCACCAGAACGTACCCATAGAACAAAGGAACTAGATTGCTAAAATGCAGGATGCAGCAGGTAATGTCCCAGTCAGTGGCAGCTTCCAGAGATTAAAGAAGAAACCCAAGGAATGGCCTGAGTCCACTGTGCCTGGTCAGGGAGTCATGATTATTACATGGCTTTTGGAGCTCTTCTGGAGCTTCTACTGCTGTGTGATTTCTGTTTGACTCAGAGAAGTAGGAAGCCTCTAATGTGGGATTAAAAGATGAGAGGAATTTATTCTGTGAGGCAGAATACCTGGAGAAACACAAACACACTCCCGGAAAGACACAGCAAACATACAGGTGCAGATGAGAGTGGAAAAGCATCCTGTGCTAACTGATTTGGCTGCTAATCCACCTGGCTGTTAAAAACATACTGCAGATGCAATTTTTCCCTGAACAGAATATGTTTAGTGTGAGCTTTCAGCCAGTAGATTCATCCTCCTTTCATCCACAGTGAAGAGACTTTTTTCTCATGAATTCGGATTTATTGGAGATGAGCCTTGGTCACAGCTGAGAACCTCTCTAAATTTCCCTCTGGTTGTTATTATTAACATCTTCCCATCTAACAGAGTAAGCTGTCAAGGATCATCAGTCAGCTCATGGTACTCAAGGTCTCCATGTCAGGTCAGCCCACGATTAAGCAACCTTGTGGCTGTATGTGCTTATCAGTGTACATTTAACTGGCACAAAGAGCCTTAACTCGCAGCTCCCAGCTGCTTTGTGGCCAGTTGTGCAAGGCCTACCCCTCCAAAAGTCACTTTCAACCAGCAGGCAGCCATCCCATCTGCAGACAGGAGCAGAGGGCCAGAAATGGGAAATTTATCAGCTGTGGGCAACCATTTTGCTCAGGCTGGAGAAAGACTCACAGTGCAGGAAATGCTATAGGGATAAAGGGGATCTGTGTGTGGGAGGAAATCCCGTCTTGTTCTTTAAAATAGAAAATAAAAGCTGGCAGAGGCAAAGCCCAGGCAGCAGTGGTGAGGCAGGCCTCGAAGGCAAAGCGGGTCACAGGAGATGGCTGGCAAATGTGCCAAGCTTGGATTGTGTCAGCCAGACTGAAACAGGGCTCAGCGTCATGTGAGGCAGATGAAAAAGCAGGGTCACACTGCTCTACAGGCTCCCCATGGAGACATCTCAGCACTTCAGGAACTCCTGGAATCTCTGGTGAGTGGCTCTGGCACCACAAAGACTGTCAGAGAACAGTCCAGAAGACCCTAGAAGACTATTCTAGATAGAAGAACTATCAGAAAACTATCGAGAAATGCCGAAGAAAGAGATGCTTAAGGACAACAAACCAGACGTGCCCCCACACACTCCAGTCACATTCCAGTCAGAGCAACAAGAGCATGCCAGGGTGGTAAGAGCCCTGAAAGAGCCCTCAGGAGCTCTGTAACATATGATTATATACAAAACCTTGGCTGAGGCCTAATAATAAGCAGCCACAATGGTGACTCAGAGAGCTCCTTTGTTGGCTGGACATGGGAGAGGAGCAGGAAGGAACACAGTAACTGAGGAGCAGGAACCCCTGATGAAGGACTGATTGTCCAGAGCATGTTCCTGGAGAAACAGAAACATGCTTTTCATCTCCATGACGTACTTCTACCTCCAGACAATTCTGAAGTCTGTGCTTTCAATACACACTTAAGAAAGCACTCCATCCTGTGCACACACTCAGCCTGTGCCTCTTGACACACAGCATGGGAAGGAGAAGACCAGCTAAAAAGTGAGAGGGGGAGAAGGATGGAGCACAGGAGATACAACAGTCCTAGCCAGAAGCCGAGCATCTGCTCTGCTCTCACTCATTCTTAGTGCAACAGTCAGAGAAAATGCCTGCTCATGATGTTCTAACAGGACCTGCTCTCCATCCCTGGGAACATCTGCCAGAATTAGTAATCCTGTATCAGAGGAGGTGAAGCATAGAGTGTCCAAAAGCACTTGTGACCTTTTTAGCAATTTTCGCATGCCTGCTGCTTTCACAGCAACCTTCTCTTTCAGCTTAAAATAAACCCAGGCCTTCTGAGAGTATTCAAAGATTGCAGAATCACAGAAATATTTAGATTGGAAAAGATCTCTAAGATCATCCAAGTCCAGCCATAAGCATCCACCCCTTCCTCTACAAAGCCACAACATAGAAATTATATATCTGGGGATGCACACATGGAGGCCAAGGAGCTATAAAGAGGGATTGATGCTTTACTCCTGAACTCCAGCATGTGCAATACACGTGTGGTCTCCCCTGTCCATGATACTGCTGCTGTCAACTCAGAGAAAACAGGTGAGCCCCAGCTTTTCCCCTGTGTTTGCACCCAGGGGACATCTCCTCTCTTCTTCTTCTCCTGTGTGCAAGGCTTCGTGTATTAAAGTGTGTAATTAAGCAATGGGTGCTCTACTCCCACAGGGGCTTCTATATGCTGTATGAGACCAGACCAGAGTGGAGCCACACCATCCGTTTGCAAGAGGGATTAGCTCTTTCTCCAGACAGGGTTTCTTCGAGCATGAGCCCCTCAAGAGGCGTTTTTGTGAGCTCTGGGCCCCACACACTGAGGGTCTCAGTGAGGTCTGCTGCCTCCCCGTGAGGTCTCCTGTTTCCCAGCATGCAGCATGATGCTGCAGCAGCATGAGAGTAGCTGAACTGCATAACTAGCATAGGACCTGACCAACAACAGGTAAAACCCAGCCTGAGGGAAACAAACCACAGCTCCAGCTTTACAGTGGGATGGAGAGTGGCTCCCCAGATATCTCTGCTGTGTGGTCCACCTCTCAGTTACAGGCACCGACCACACCACAAAAAGGGAAACATTTTGGGATAAATTCTGTGTTTATATGGACAGCAAGAATGTCCAGAGCTATGCCATAATGCAACACACAGATTTAATATGCCTTCCACAGCTAAACTGATCTCCAGCTACCAGTCCCCAGGGTAAACCTAACCCAGGACCAGAATGCCTACATATGCCATTGCTACAGCCCAAGACTTTCTAATGAGACAGCTCGCTCTGGCCACTAGCAGGGACCTGGCAGCAGGCTCAATTAAAGCTAGATAAAATTTCCTGTACCTCTCACTAGACCTAGCGATAATACTCAGAACACACACGGAAAGCCCAGTGGCAAATAACCTAATTAGAAGTGAAAGTCCCACACCTTCTTGGTGACCAGCACATCTGCTGGAGCTGAGGGTCACAGTCCTCCGTAGTCAGCAGGACAGCAAGAGGAGGAAAACATGGGAAGTTGTGCTGGGCCCCCTCCTGCTGCCCCCTCCTGCTGCCCCCTCCCAAGGGTACAAGGAGGCTCTCTGTGGAAGATTCCCAACACTTTTTGGCTGAAATGACGCCAGCACTTGGGCAGGGCTTGGTGTTATTTTTAACACTTGCTCACATAACTCTTTGGATGAATCCTGGGAAGAGCTTGTCACCAAAATAGTACACTGTGGGCACTATTTATACACCCACTGGCAGCATAACAGGGTATGCTGAGGAAAGCTAGAGCACCCCCTTATCCTCCTCACAGGGATATAGGGGGGCCCTATAACACGGTTTGCTGTTTGGGCTAGTCCTCAGAAGTGAGCCAGCACCTGCAGGAGGCCTGGTATCCTTGTCTGTCCTGCTGAGGAGACAGACTCTCGTCCATACGGGAGGGAAGCCCAGGTACATTTAGCTTGGGGAAGATGGATAGCTGAGAACACGTCCCAGCTGCTGTGGACTAAAAAGGAAACAGTTGTGCCTAAACACAGAAAGTGCTGATGACCTCCTGTTTTATCTCTCTTTGGTTACTGCAGGGAAATCCAGCACGGGTAGGATTTCTTAGTCATCACCTCTTTTCCCTATGTGGCACCAGCAAAGGTGTGCAGTGGTGGGGGCAGGTGTAGCATAAAACGTCAGCAAGGTTCACTGGAAAGAAGGCACCAGACTAACAGGACTGACTGTCCTTCATCCCTAGGGACAGCAGAAGCCTCAGGCCTTTCCGTATCAAAAAGGCATGCCTTAAGGGACTAAAGGGAAAAAAAAAAATCAAAACCAAACCACCCTTTTGAGACTATTCAGGGAAAGGAGGCTCTTCCCACGTCTGATTTTCTGAGTTAAAAATAACTTCACTAAAGCCATTTCCGAGCCTATTGAACTTCCTTGATTCTTGCCTTCTGTGAGTTTCTACTCTCTCCCCTTTTCTCTCAAGACACATCAGACTGCTCTCTACTTTCACATCTCCTGGAGAAGCAGGTGACATGACCTGGAGAACATGCACAGGATACCGCATGAGAACAGAGAAGACACAGAAGAGAAGACTCCATCTTGAACCAGAAAATGACCAAGGTTTGATTTTCCCAGTGTGTAGGTAAAAATAAAATGTATATATGCATTTTCTTTCCCTGCAAGAGAGGCTACAGCCTGAACAGCATACTGACTGTTGATCAGACCTACAGAACAATGCAAAATAAACCCACTAATTGACACATGCTGTCCAGGCAGAGGCAGGACTGGCCACATTACTTCTAGCAGAACAAATACAAGGGATCAGCTCCTACCTTGCCAGATACAATCTCCCCAGGACGTGGGCTCAGATCACCGCAGCTGGAAGCTGAGAGCACCAGCAATGGCATGAGAACTGCAGGAGGAATACAGGATGCAGAGCCAGCGATAATCCAAAGCAAAACCAGCCCGTCCCCGTGCCGGCTCAGGGATCAGCGGGCTGTGCTGCGGGGAGTCTCCGCCGGCTGCTCCCCTGTTGGTGCAGGAGGGCGGGCAACAGGCAACATGACAAGGCACTTCTTCCAGACAGGAGCTGGCTGAGCAATTCCTCCTGCTGCCAGCCACCTGCCCCTCATCAGGCACAGCGGTGCCAGGGTCTCACTCAGGGGGCATGTGAGCAGGAGAGAGGAGCGAGGGCCAGATTGCTAATGAAAGCCCCAGCGTAAATACAGATGCGCACAGGAGAGGGCTATGGCAGAAATGCAGCTCGTGTTACAGAGAGCCATTTACAGCAGGCACAGAAAGCTGGGAGAACGTGGCAGGGCTGTGCAGGATGGGCCCACCGCCTGCCTGCTCGGACAGCGGGGCGGGAGGGCAGCTGCCTGCCAGGGGAAGCCATGGCATGAAGTGACCACTAGCAAGGGGAGACCCCTTCCCAATTCCACACTCTCCAGCAGCTCCCAGAGCTCCATATGCAGAACCTGCTAGCACTAACGCAAACCTATCCAATTCCCCATCCTGCACCCCACTTAGGGCAGCCCCAGCCCCACACCTGCTCAGGTGCAGAGTGCCACTGCAGCCCACCATGCCAGGGAGAAAGACTGATTGTAGCAATGCTCCATTCATCTGTCAGAACAGCTCCTGCTGCAGGAGCCCATCCCTGTTGTCCAGGCCTCTCCCCATGCTCAGGGGCTCCACATCTTTGTAACTCACCCTCTCTCTGCAGTTCAATGTCTTTGGTACCTCCTGCCAGGAATTTTCCTGCCCTGCCATCTCAGAGTAACTTACAAGCTGTATTGCAGCTGGATTTACACCAAATATGGAAGATGGGGGATAGGGACCAGGTCGGCAAAGAATCACAGAATCACAGAATATTCTGGGTTGGAAGGGACGCACAAGGATCATCAAGTCCAACTCTTAAGCGAATGGCTTACACAGGGATCAAACCCACAACCCTGGCATTATTAGCACCATGCTCTCACCAACTGAGCTGATCTCAGGGTTAAGAAGGTGTCAAAGGGTTTGGGGGCTCTGCCTCCACTGTGCCTTCAGCTAGAACCACCAGCAGAGGAACAGTTCACATGTTTCAACCACTGCCTTAAACAAGCCTTGAAAGACCTCAGGCAGCGGCTGAGAAGGAGCTGTTTCAGGATGTTTCATACCACAGCAGGCACTGCCTATAAGCCCTGTGCCAGACAGGCATATAGCTTACACCAGTGACCTCTGGGTGAAAACAGCAACAAGGAACAGGGAGTTCATGTAGTCCTCAAGCAACCATGGTCTGTAAGGATGTGGGGGACCTTCAGCTCAGCTGTGTGAAGCCTCAAGCAGACCACTTCCCTGCTCAGTTCCTCCCTGAAAAACAAGGACTGTAACACTTACCAAACTGCTGCAGGTGTTGCAAAGTTGACTTTGTCATGGGATGCTGGCAGCCTGTGAACAGGAATGAGCATTCCGTGGGACTCTTTCTCCTCCATAAAGCAGAGACTCCTTGTGGCTTCCCTCGAAACACCAGCTAGTGTTCACAGCCTTCTTCACCCTCACCACACCAGGTACCCTGCAAAGACAGGGATCCCTGGTACCCGCAAAAGCAGGAGCATCAGTCCCTCCACCAGCTGCGTCCAGGCCATCTGCCAGTCAGGAATGTGGTGCACCAGCCTGGCCTCAGCCGAGCTGTCAAAGCAGCGGAAGGGCTGAGGCTGCACTGCTCTGGAATTCCAGAAACGCACAAACACCCTGTCAGTCTGCACCAGGAATGACTCCTCCCTGCCCCGGACCAGGCTGAATCACTGGAAATACCAAAACAACGATGAGGTCACGTTCCCAGAGCAAGGAACTGGAGCCAGATATAGCTGCGTGGAGAAGCATGCTAAAAAGGGACTCGGAGTAGGGGCTGGGGGGCTCTGGCAGACAGGCACCATGGACATTTGTCTCGTTTAAAAACAGCTTGAGGCTGCCAAGAGATTTTTTTCCTTCTCTGTAGGGAGCAGGGAACTGAGCTTTAAAGCCCTTTATCCATCTCATTGAAAGAGGAACAAACATTCTAATGTTCGTGAGTTCAAGGAAGGAGGCAGAAGTAAAATTACTGCTGGATTCTGAATCCAGTGTTCCCAAAATCTCACCATGATATGATAATCAGGCTTAACCAGTGAAGAATCCCCTTGAAGCAAGCTGAATGGCAGACAAAAATAATATGTCCATTACTGCTTTTTGCTTTTGCTACAGCCTCAGCCACAAAAAAAACCCCAAAACAAACAAAAAAAAACCAACCCAGAAACATTTATTTGGTAAGTTTTCAACAGGGTGAGCAGCAAATAACCGTGGCTTCTAATAATGCTCCTAAAAAGAGTACTTCATCATCAGCAAATAGACTTTCCAAGGTTTTACAGTTCCAAACTTTCACAGTTCTCAGTGGAGGAAAACTGGAGACATTTTGCTGTTTAGACTGTGAAGGAAATTGCAACATAGGACTTGGAAAGGATAAAGGAATAGAGTTCGCAATAGCCTGTTCTTTCCCCTTTCCGTAGGACAAGACATTTGGATAGATAACAACACCACCCACAGTTATGTGAATAAGAGGCTCTAAGAATCCAGATTTTGTTCCATCAGGACATTAACCATATTCTAATCAGAAACCAAGAGGGAACAAAGATAGGACCGGGCAGCTAATGCCAGGCATCTCACCCACCTGGCAGGGCAGTGGTCACTGGGCTGGCCTATCCTGCAACAACCACAGCAGTGCCCGGCACACTGAGCCAGCCGATGGGCTACGCCTGCAACAGTCCCCCTCTCCTGAAAGTCCCTCCAGATTTGCTAATAAAAGTGATTAGAAAATCTGTGGTGACCTGTGCATAACTCCCACAGGAGAGTCACGAGAGCAGAAGTGCTCAAAACCAAATCAGTTCATTTTCTCCCCACTGTTCCAGCACGTTCTGATAACCAGAACCACCTTAGTGGGCTACACCAAGAATTCTTCCGATGTAGTGCCCTATCCCTGGCAGTTTGGCACTGTCATGTACAAATCACAGAGTGATTTCATAGAGTGAAATCACGGACTGATCTCCTCTAAGGACACATTCTTGCAGCCTGCAACAATCAGGAACCTCTAGAGTTGGTGGTCACACACTGACCATCATGTTTCACAGACACTGAAACACATCTCTGCCATTGAGGTGTCTGGTTCCTTTTGGAATCTGTGTGCATTTTCAGTCTTCATGCCATCTCGTAGCAACATGTTCTACAAATCAACTGTGTTGAAAAAGGACTTCCTTAACCTCCCGTCTAATAAATTATTTTGCTGGATGTGCTTCCTTTGTGCTGTGAGAAATAGCAGCGTGTATTAAGGTCATTCCTTACTCAACATCTCCCCACTGAACACCATATTATAGACCTTTACTCTTTCCTATCACTTATTTTTCCTTGTTTAATCTATCTTCCCACAGAAGCTATCCCACTCCCTTAATCATCTCCATTCCACTATTCTCTATCATTTCCAGGTCTCTGTGACTCTTTCTGAAAGAGGGTGACCAGCTGGTATGTGGTACTCAAGATGCAGGCACAACATGTGTATCTAGCATACAAGAATATACAGCACCATTTTTTGTTTCCAGTGTGAGTTCTGCCTTTTTTGGCTGAGTTGAACACTTAACTGATGTGCTCAGGTAACAATCCAGGTGACTCCAAATGGCTTGTTGTGGGCAGTGAGAAACTGTTTACAAACTACCATTACTCGTGGCATTTATCAGCCTGATATCCCATTTGCTGTTTTATCACGCTGACAGTTCTGCAAGATTCTCCTGTAATTCTTCACACAGTTTTCAGACCAACCACCCTGACTAACTCAGAATCACTGGAAAATTACAGAGTTCACTCTGTCTTCCAAACCATGGCTAGATGTGTTGCACAGCACATGTTTCACAGGGATCCCTTCAGGACCAGGCACTGCAGGTACCAGAGCGTTGATGCTCTGCAAAGCACAGCATCTGACGTGCAGTGCTCCGAGCACAGTGACCAGGAATGCTATGTAATCTTTTAGGTTCCTTCCAACCCAAATCGTGCTATGGTTCCCGGTCACCAGGAACTTGTTAAGAAAATAAAGCTTTAATTGTAAATACGGTTCAGCACCGTATCATCATTCAGCCAAGAATCCCTGAAAGAGCCTGCAGGGTCAGGTGGCTGAGACACACTCCCATTCACTGAGGACGCAGATGGAAGTGCAGAGTCCAGGTCAACGTCTAAGGACTACGAATACGCTCACCAAACACTTGCCCCAGGCACAGTAGACGTGAATTGTGGAAACCATAAATTCCAGTACAGGCAAACACACACAAGAATGAGAAGAGGAGGGGGAGAAACTGGGCTTTAGTTGAGCAGCAGGTATCAGCAGCAAAACCTCAACCAGGCTTCATGTTCCAGAATCAGAGAAACAGAGACACAGAGCTGGCAAACCTCAGAGAACCCTGCTATATATTGAGAGCTTTGGTGAAGAACTGGGAATTAAGTGTTCAGTGGAAAGTAGATTACATAAGGATGAAAAGAACTGGGGGTAGTCAGCCTCCCTGAACATCTGGGAGGGACACTACAAGCAGAAGAATTGCTCACAGCCAAGTTTCACCTGACTCCTCACAACCAAGTTTAACCTGAACCACTCCAAGCTGAGCTGGCAAACCAGCAGGATTTGATGCCTGGCCCATCTTCAGCAGAGGTTAGCACAGGAAAGAGCATCAGGCAGCTCAGACTACACACGGCATCTTCATTTCATATATTCCCAGAGGTCAAAGCCTGGGGATAGAGTGGGAAAGGGTGATGGAGCAGTTCATCTATCCGTCATCTGTTTCACGCTAAATACTGCCCACAATCCCAAAAGGGAGACAGAAATCAGGTTTCAGTGAACCATAACCCCCTATGTAATATCATGGTCTGGAATACAACATTTTCCAGCTCACACACAAAAAAGAACAGATTATTCCTGCACATTGTCCATTGAACACTACCCCTTCAACAACTGCCCCATCCAAAAGGCAACACAACCAAGCCACTGAGTAGAGAAAATGCAGGATACCAGGCATTCTGCAGAGGAAAATGTGTCAGACAGCATCTGCTGCCACAGCAAAAACTGAACCAGAAGCAGAACTGCAGACAGAATACTGCACAGGCATAAGCCAGGCTTGCACCTTCTGAATATTCTATGATCCCTTATCCACTGCCTGAAGGTTTCTGAGGGACAACTGCCAGGAGGTAAGGAAGCCTCTGAAGCAGCTGCTCTAGGTGTTGCTGTCTAAGTTGAAAGGATGCAAACCCACTGCTGCCAGCAAAAGGTCACCAGACTGGAACCCTGCCCAGCAGCTTCTATGAAGCACACTAACTAGGAGACTTTCAGACTGCAATTTTTCAACATGAGAGTACAAATTAGTTTTCTAAATACAGACCTATACTCTACATGGAATGAATGGCCTGTATGCCCACAGGGCTGATGGAGAGTAGCACTTGATGACACAAAAGACTTCAGTTTAAAATCCAGGGCAGCTACTGACTCCCTGAGTCACCTTGGTGTGCACACTTCAGGCCCCAGCTCCCTGGTGAATGAGGAGATACTGATACTCCCTGCCTCTCAGAGGAACAAGAATGCTACAAAACTTGGATCTCACAATCTCTGCATAAATCCCAAAGTCAAGGAAGGCAAATGGGGTTGTTAAATACTGACAAAAGCCAGGCTTCTGTTATTAAGTGCCTGATTCAGATGTGGAGGCAGGATGCAGTCAGTAACAAAAACACTGGCCTTCCCTGGAGACATAGCGCTCGGATCAGATGGCGCTGTGTTTGTGGGGTGACGTGTGGGGCTGGGGATGGTACCTGTAGGTCTGAGAACAGCTGCTCTCACAGTGCACACAAGTAATTCAGCAGCACAGCCCTCACCAGGGCACACACAGGTCCCCCAAAGCCAGGCATGATGCTTACAGAGAACCTACAAAAAGCAGGCAGGATCATATGTTTTCCTAATTCAGAGGAAGCCTGGCCCAGCTCCGATATCCCACAACATCTCTTGGTGTTGAGAGTGGGGGTTGGAAAAGTCAGGATCCATTTATAGCTGAAAAGTCTGGCAGAGGGCTCGGTGTTGCGTGGAAAAGCAGGAGCTGACAGCTCAGTACAGGCAGCTCCACCCAGCTGGAGAGGAGAGGTAGGCTGGGGAAAGAGACAGGGGTATGGAAATTACTTCCCTTCAAGCTGGGAGCGATGGGAGAGAGGTGGCTTCTCCACAATGCCAGGAAGAGACAAACCACTCTCTACTTCTAAATGAACTATAAGAAGTAGGGCAGCAGAAGACTAGCTTTGAAAAAACTGAAAAGCAGCTGTGCTGCAGACACAGCCAAAAGCACTCAGAGGTCAAGCCCAGGCTGCAAGGCTGTGTGTCCTTCTTCTGAGCCCTTCATCACATCCAGCCCTGCAGCAACACAGACCTTTATCACAGGGATGGGGACAGAACTGTCTGGGAGCTGCCACTGGGAACTCAGCCCTATCTCACTTGCTAGGAGAAGTGGCAGTTCCCTCACACCAGCATATTTACATCACCCTAAACACCAGCAGAAGCAGCAAAATGTCCTTGCCAGCCCTCATGGAAAAAGGCACCTGCCCCTGAGGACAAGGCACCAGTCTAAAGCATCAACACACACAGACTTACGTTGTGATGACTTCAGCTCCTCCCCATGTTGTCAGGCATGAGACAGTGCAAGAGGAGAGACACTCATGTAGCTAACCCAATTTAGCTAACAACTGTGCATATTCATTAAAAAAAAGTACGAAAAACAACTACTAAAGTTGTGATAAAGATCACAGAAGTGATGAGGCCATAAGAAAAGCAAACGTAGTCTAGACAAAGCAGTGAAATGCCAGAGCTATTGTATAGGCACTGATAAAAGGAGCATCATAAAATAAAAAAAAATCTGGTCACCCACATTTAAAAAAGACAAACTCAAATGAACAGGTGCAGAAAGGGCCTGAGGGAAACAGAAAACCTATCAAACAAGAAGAAACTTAAGAGCCTGACTTGTTTAGCCTAGCCAAATGTAGGCAGAGAGCGGATAGGATTGCTGTCTAAATATATCACAGGAGACAAACAAAACTGCTGAAGCAAAAGTATAATGCTGGCACGACAACAAGAGAATAAATGCACTGTGAAAACATTTAGGTTGAAAATTAGAGAGGGAGAAAAATCAACCATCAGAACAGGAAGCTTTCCAGCTGGAACACCTGGGTTTATGATGAAGTTTATCAGTAGTCTGATGGGGTTATAGCATACAATGCTCATGCCCACAGATATCCAAGAGGTCCCTTATGCTCCTGTTTTTGTTCCAGCTGGTAATTAGCATGGGTCATTACTGAGATGTCTCCTTTCATACAACAGACTTTGCTGAGGATCACTCCTCCAGTTGGAGAGCCCAGGGCAAGCACGCAGTGCTCCTTTGCCTTCCCATTTCCTAAGAGCTGCTACGAGTAATGACTTCTAGGCTACAGGTCAGTGGGAGAGAGTTGTGTGGATGCACACTGACAGAGCTACCAGCCAGCCTAGAAGGAATGAGGATGTTGCAGTCAGCAGTGGAGAACACCCTTGAGGTGCCTCTGCCCAAATGCACCTGCTGCCCCACAGCATTAGGGGCAGAGGTTGCTCAGCGTCACCCCGTGGATTCATGAGAGAGATGAGGTCCTAAATTCTCCTCTGCTGCAGCGTAAGAAAAGGAACAATACCCTCACTAACGATCAAAGAATCACAGAATGGTTTGGGCTGGAAGGGACCTTAAAGATCATCCTGCTCCACCCCCCTTGCCATGGGCAGGGACACCTTCCACTAGACCAGGTTGGTCTGAGCCCCATCCAGCCTGGCCTTGGACACTTCCAGGGATGGGGCATCCACAGATTCTCTGGGCAACCTGTGCCAGGGCCTCACCACTGTCAGAGGATTATCCTTTTCAAACCCCAAACTGCAGCCCAGTGGGGTGGCAAGAATAGGCACAACAGGAAAACAATGTTCAAACCATGAATATTTATATTATGGAATAATGAGGGGGGGGGAAGGGAGGGGGTGCAAACAAAATCCAAAATCTACTTCAGGAATTAATTTTTGACATATCGATGAAATAAGAGAGCTTCACAAAAGACTACATTATAATTTTTAGACACCGCACAGACGATGACGCACGGTTTGGCCTCCCCCAGGGGGGCCACGCAGAGCACCGCGCACACGAGAGGCACCGACCCCGCTCCTCCCCGCACAATGCCCGCACTCACCCGCCCGCGCCCCGCCGCCCCTTACCGATCGCCCGCACCGCTCCGCTGTTTACAGCCGCTCCACGGGGCGGGCTCTCCACGCTGCCCGCCCCCACCGGGTCCTCCGCCTAAGGATGTCTGACGTTTTTTCTAAGTTTCCTCTTAAAACACCCCAGCCAGGATGGAAAATTTCGGGAATTTGAGTGCTTCCCCGCCATCAGGGAAAAGCGTCGTAGTCTCAGATCCATTGTCCCACAGACCATCCTCCTGCTTTAGGATGTCCAGGAATTGATGAGCACTTCTGGTTATAAACTCCTTACATAAATTAAGAGAGCGACAAGGAATCTATCATCCCAATATTCTCTTTTTATTTAAAAAAAATTATTTTACAAAATCAGGAGTGATGTAGGACAGACATCACTGCCAGCTGATGTGTTTCAAATGCTGATCGTGTCAAACCACTGAAAGAATTGTATCCAGTACAAGCTCACCAACAGCTTTATGATCCCCTACATGTTGTATCCAACATTTTCAAATCCCCTTTTAGCCGGGAGGTGAGTACTTTGCACGTAAACCATATGAGAAGAGAGGCACAGTGTCAGAGTTTCCTTGCTCGGTCAGCACAAGGTCTGCCTCTGCTGCTCTGCAACATGTTCTGCTGCATCAGATGCTAGGAACAGCTTGGATAGGCCTTTCAGTTCACAAAGTCTGGGTATCATGGGGACGTCTGCTTATCTGCACAAATTCGCCTTTTTTCCTCTAACCCCAGGGAGGCTGACTGTGAAAGACATAATCCTCGTCAGAAAGCCATGATTGTCTCTGCAGAGTGAATGGTAAATCAGGGGGAGGTGACAAGCACTATCACAGCGGCTTCCTCAGCCAGAGTGCAGGCTCTCACTTTACTTGGGTGTCTCCTTGCAGGAGAGATCACCAGATAATTTGCTCCTTCCCTAGCAAGCAGCTCATGGACCCTGAAGTCTGGATCCAGTCCCAGCTCCAGTTTTGCACTGGCCATGCTGAAATTTAATACCACAGTTTGCAACAAGCCTCTCAAAGCAGCAGGTGCAACAGACTGTTGTGTTGGGGGTTTTTTTCTGCACTGAGTTAAACCCACGGAGATGAAACCTTCTATTAGAGTTTAAACAATCTCACAGAGTAACTGCTGAAACTGGGACCACAGGCAGCAAGGTGTTCCATGCTAACTGCTTGAAACGGGGACATGGCTGGCCTGTTGCCATCATACACTGCCTCCGCTGATCGCTCAGAGACTCATGGCAGAGTCTCATAAATATCAGGTGGTTCCTGCACAAAAAAAATCCCATTCTAAACAAGGAAGGAGTCTACATTTTTATGAAGAAGCTGAAACACCACCCCCCCTCCAAAAAAAAGAAAAAAACCCCCCCACCAAACCAACAGCCAGGGCTTAGTCCTCTGCACAAAATAGCTGCATTCAGACAGCTCAGCAGCGCTGGCAGGACAGACTCTCAGGCTGCCACAATGGCCTTCCACCCAGTAACCCTGCTGATTATGGAGTTGGTGCAACAAAACAGCGAGAAAATCCCAGTCCCTCAAGATCACCATGCCTTTGGCTGCATGTGTGCATTTTAGGTCCCTCTGCTGGCAGTCAGACTGGTAGGATTTTCAGCTTTCTTTTGACAGATAACCTGTTCCCAAATAAAATTTGAGCCAGCACAGAGAAACACTGCAGCCCTGAAACACTGCAGACTCTTGAGGCCTCACTAAGTTCCTCTGAATCTTGACCACTCTGCTCATCATGGAGGGTGAGGGAGCCACCAGGTCATGCTTTGTCCCTTACACCGAGGCACAGTAAAGGCTATTTCAGGTGCTGGCCATGAAATAGCATCTCTGGCTTCAATACTGCTCGTGTAATCACCATCAAGCCAGATGTGCACACACCTCAGTCTGTTGTGGTGGGGCAGACACACCTGGTGCTGGCAGCTCAGGTGAGCCCTAAACATGGCACAGGCTTCTCAGAGTCAGATTTCAAGGTCTGATCCATATATGGGAGTCTGAGCATCTTCTGCTCTTTTATTTTAAGTTTAAATGAAATGGCTGGTGTCCAGTTACAAAACTTGAGAGGGCTCTGAGGACACAATCCTTTACAAGAGCAGGTTTGCAGTGCAGATGAAACAGGGCAGGCTGATGAGTGTCAGCTCCTGGTCCCTTCACCAACTAAGAGTTTCTCTGATCTTGCAGCCATTCCTGATGGAGATGGGGGAAGAGTGTGGTGTTTGGGTACTGGCCATCTCTTGAGAAAGTGGATTACAGTTAAAAGGCTACAAAATTACACATATTACAAAGGTTGTGAATCTGTGGGTTGTGTGGCTGGACCTAAGGCACACCTGGGGTCAATACTGTCACCCCAATAATACAGCCCAGAGTGGATTCACGAAGATAAACAAGGGCACGTGAATGATAAAGACATTGCCAATTCAGCCTTTGCCTTAGACTGGAATTCTCTTTGCTCTGAGGTATGTAGTTAAAGGGAGAAAAAAACAGCATTATGAACAATCTCGGGGAGCAGAGATGCTTCCCACAGCACATTCTCTCTTGTTCCAGGGAGGCCCTCTGGGATACCAGACAACTCCACACTCCAACTCTCACCCTGCTCACCCTCCCCAGCAGCAGCACACATCTTTGGAAAGGAAACTGGAATCAGAGGGTGCATATGGGTGAAAGGAAAGGCCCAAGTCCTTGATTTGGTAGCCTGGAGGGTAGAGCTCTGGGCAGCCACTGGATCGGTGCCGTGCCTCGGAGTCTCCCCTCCTGACAGCCCTTTACTTTGGTTTGCTTTGCTATTTTGGGGCGAGGGGGAGTGGTTGTCTTTTTTTTCTTTTTTTTTCTTTTTTTTTGCTTTGGGTGTTTGCGGGTTTTTTGTTTGGTTTGGTTTTGGTTTTCTTTTGCTACAATCCTTTGTGTTTATATTTGTCACTATTTGGTGAAAAGGTTCCCGTTGTGGCAAAAGGTGATTTTGGCCGCATGTTTCTCCCAGACATGATGAGTGCTCCGAAGCCGTGCTGATGAGAGAAGGCGTAGCCAGAGCGGCGAGTGCTGGTGCGACGCAGGCGTCGCTTGGGGGAGGGCGGAGGGGGCCGCTTTTTGGCTTCTTTGATCTTCAGCAGCACCTGAAATCAACAAACGAGGTGGAAAAAGTGGAAAGGGCAACATTATTCATAAGCACTTTGGACAAGGAGCAGAGAAAGGGAAACAAAAGCAGGAATCCAAAGACAAAAATGAGGAAAGGCCAACTTTGTTCTAAAGGGTGTTAATGGGAGCATCATCTGTAAGTCATGGGACAGAATGACTTCTGTGTATTCCCTAAAACTCTGTGATGCCCTTGGTTGGGGTGTAACTGCAGGTCTTTCAAGCACTTCGGTCAAATCACTCAAAATGTGAAAGTCGTCTTGACAATACTCAAAAGTCCAGGAAACCAATAAAGAACCGTTTAAGAATTGGCATGTTTAATAGAGAAAACAGACTATTAACGGGAATTTGTGATATGTAGAACCTTTTTATGATCATAATGATTGTCATAGAACTATAGAATCATAGAGTGGTTTGGGTCGGAAGGGGCCTTGAGGATCATTTCATTCCCACATCCCTGCCACTAGACCAGGTTGATCAGCACCCCACGCAAGCTGGCCTTGAGCACTTACAGGGATCAAGTAGTTCTTGTACTCCTTGGCAGATAGGAAAAAAACACTGCACTTTATTTTCAGGTAGTTGGCTTTCTGTTTCCATATGGCCACCGAGTTAATACGCTGTGAAGCACCTTTTCAGAAAGGGGCTATCTAATGTAGGAGGCTGGCATTGAGTGCCTGTGGCTCACCAGACTCCCCAGCTACCAGACTCCTGTGCTTCTTGCTTGGCACAATGGCAGTGGTTGGTCCTTGGCCTCTCTAAACATCAGGTCTGTTTACTGCCAGCTGTGGAACTCCATACAGCAGGAAACCCACTCCTCTCCTGTAACCATTCACTTCTAAGAGAAGGCAGAAAAGTCATTTTGTGCTAGGGAGAGAGCCGCTCACCCTCAGCACTGAGGCTGGGATTCTGGGTGTCAGCTGTGTTTGAATTCTACTCAACTGAGGGGTAAACTCACGGTGTTTTTACACCCCTGAACTGCCTCACACTGTGTCCCAAAGATCTCCCTACCTAGCAGTCTTCTCTAGCAGCCGCCTACTCTCTCTGCAAGGGCTGAGAATTCACCTAACATGTTCTCCTACAGTCCTGGAGAACTTGTGAAGCTCCAAAGACATCCCGAGGGTGACCCTGGTCTGTGGTGCATGCCCGTGGGGCTGTGCTCTGACGCTGGTTCCCGGCAGTTTGGCGCAGGGAGAGGAAGGAAGCACGAGGTGGCAGCAGCATTCAGCAAATGCTCCTGTTTGGAAGCGAGCCCGGGGAGCTCTGTGTGTGCTGATGTTCTTGAGGAGTCCCTTGGCTGCAGTGAGCTGTGTGCTCCCTGCCCACCCCATCACTCTCTGCCTCTCCTTGCCCTAGTGCCCTCATATTCCTGGGGATGGGAGGGCAGCTGCTTATAACCATTAAGGGGGCTTATAACCATTGGCTACAAAATAAGTAAATTCTGAATTTAAATAAAATCCCCAGCAAACACGTATGCCTGTCTAGAGAGTGAAGGGCTGCCAGGCTAAAAACTGTACAGCGGCAGGGCAGGAGGGGCACGCCACTCCTTTGCCACTGAGCCACAGCGCTTAAACCCTGCACCTAAAAATAGTGCAGCTTTCCTGCCTCAGAGCAGTCTAATCCACATTTAAATAATCTCAGCCTTGGTCCCAGCTGCAGATGGTCTGAACTGTGCCAAACCCAAAATTCAATCCTCCTTCTCCAGGGAGTAGGGGACAGACGGATGGCAGCACTTGCACTGACAGGGACACACACTCCAAGCGCTGCCAAGCCCCTGCAATGTGGCTCCATGGCAAGCCTAGGCCACAGTAAGCAGGATTTCTGGTTTAATAAGATATCTCCTTACCTTGTCACTGGGAGTTGGCTTTAACTGAGTCTTCAGGAATCGGAAGCCCACCACGGGCAGCACGCAGAGGGTGATGCTGAGGAAGATTGCTAGCCACACGTTTGGTTGGCTGAGGGTGTTTCGAGCCGTACCTGAAGAACAAAAGCATGATTAAAACAGTAAAAGCAGCACCTCTCACCATTTTTCTCCCCTGCTCTCTGTGATTTCAGAGCACTTGGCAAACAGACCAAAGTATAAGGCAGACACCATCTCCAGCAACGAAATCCACTGACTGTAGAGAGGACAGCAAAGCCAATGTCACTGTCTGAGACAAGCAAAGAAAAATGCAATATCCAGACATGACTGTAGCAACAGCCCAAGCAGACAAGGATGTTAGAGTGAATCTTTTCGCTTTTTGAAGAGTCAAATCTCTGCAACAGATTGATATAACGTTCAGGAGACCTTCAGAAGCAGTCCAGCCCTCCCACCTTTTGCCAGGATTCTAGTGCAAAGGGAGGAATACTACTTACTTACTTTCCAGCACTGTTTCCTGAAGGATATGGAGTACTGACTGCCCAGCAGACAATGGGAATCACAGCCCTTTATGAGAGGAGTGTGTGTTGCTCTGGGGATTTGCACAGACAGCATAGCCTAATGGGTGTATTGGCAGAACTACTGCCATGTGCTGCCCTGTCACTGACACTTTCTTTGAAACTAAAGTGCTCACTTCTGACTTCTCCACAAGTGAAGGAATGTAAGATAGAACAAACAGTCTGCAAAACCCTCATAACAGGGCTTAATGATGCTGTTGTTGGCAGTATATTTGCTGAATGTTTTCTTTCCAGTTGGCCAAATCCTGCTGTAATACAATCCCACTGAAATGTAAGTAAACAAGTTGTCTCGGTCCAGACTAGAAACACTTTCCTTAAAAATGGTTTCAGACTGAGACCTTATTAAGTAGCCCTCAGCACTATGGCTAGTTTGACCAATGTACTAATAGCAGAGAAACAGATAGAGAGATGCCTGGCAAGTGAGTTAGAATCATCATAGATCATCAAGACTGGAAGAAATTGTCCAACTGTCCACCTGCCTTTGGAAATTGAGAAGACTTTCTGTCTTCTCTCACTCAGCATTTTTGATACTAAAAGCCATCTCAAAGTGGATGTGATCATTTGCTTGAAAAATATGTTGCAACAACTGACCTGCATCTCAGATACTTCTAAATTGGCTAAACCCCTTGCTATTGCAGTGAAGATAGGCAAAACAAGTTTTTACTAAGCAAGTCAGCCAAAAAGAAAGGCATTGATTAATACAAAAATCAGAGACTTGAAATACAGAGCATTGGGGTTTCAGAAGTAGAGACTCATAACAATGTTGCATCTATGCTGGCTATGCATACATAGAGGTATTGAAAACATCTGAATTACTCTGCTAAATTTACGTGTTCCTCCTGGTCAAAGTCTCAGGAGATGGACTTATTTTTATGTTTTCTGTCTTTTTTTGCATGTGTTCAGAAATATGTTATGTAGAGTAACTACAAAAACGTGGTCATCTCTGGTATGTTTTCTTGTTGTTGGGAATTTGACATTTTACCTGGCAGAAGGCTCACCATAATCACAGGGCATTTTTCTCATATCTGACCAGATGTTGTCCTCCTATGCCCTCCTGTGCCAAAATATTAACTTATTTACAAAGACCATATCCTTCTGCAAATAAGATGCTCCTAGATATCTGCAAAAACTGGACACCTGGAAATCAAATACAGAAGAGCAGCAGAAAGCATTCATCCAGCTCAGTAGGTTTAATTAAAGGACCTTTCCTGTGACTGCATGGGAATGTCCATTCTTACACAAGGAAATGAACATGGCACACATTCACCTGGAAGGATGGGATTAAGGATGGGATTCAAAATAAGTATTCCTAGCAATTCTCAGAAACAGCCTGGCATTTCTTGTAGAAAAGACAATCAATGTATTCTGAAATATGCTTAGAAATACTTGACAGATTTAAACCCTGCAGTGTGCCCATCCTGAGTACAACACAGATTTGTCCCAAGGCTTACCAACAAAGGGAAAGGAGGCTGTAAAAATCAGGTACATGCCATCGCTGTACATGGTGAAGGTGATGGCAAAATAAACGGAAAGGCTGCCCCAGATGAAGAACTGGTTGACAACTGTCCAGTAAGAGGTGTCCAAGCCAATCTGAAAGAATGGAGAAATACAATCATCGTCAGTGTCTTCATTATTTGTCAGGTCTGTGCTGAACAGAGCTTGTTCTCTGCTTTGTACATCTCCCCCTGAGAATGCTATCCATTCAAGTCTCAAGAAATAACAAGTGAAAAATCGTAAGATGCTGAGAAGTCATTCAAGGCAAGCATTACTACATTTGACCTGTTGTTGCCCTCTTCTCAAGCACTCACCAGAGGCCAGTCCTGGAGATATTGTATTAATGGACTCTAAAGATCACCTCATTCCAATCCCCCTGCCACAGGCAGGGGCACCATCAGCCAGATCAAGTTGCTGGAAACCCCATTCAACCTGGCCTTGAGCACTTCCAGGAACTGGCCATCCACAACTTCTCTGGGCAACCTGTGCCAGTGCCTCACCGCCCTTACAGTAAAGAATTTCTTCCTAATATCTAACCTAAACCTACTCTCTTTCATTTTAAAGCTAATAACTCTTGCTCTACCACTACCTGCCCTTGTAAAAAGTCCCTTCCCAGCTTTCTTGTGGCCCTGATTAAGTACTGGAAGACCGCAACAAGGTCTCCTTGGAGCCTTCTCTTCTCCAGGCTGAACAACCCCAATGCTCTCAGCCTGTCTCCTTAGCAGAGGTGCTCCAGCCCTCTGGTCACCTTCATGGCCCTTCTCCAGACTTGCTCCAACAGGTCCTCATCCTGCTTGTGCTGAGGGCCCCAGAGCTGGGCACAGTGAGTTCAAACCAGCCATGCTTATTTCCCCACCCCCAAGCTGTGATGTAGCATTGAAAGTTAGGAGAACAAGTTTACAAGACTTCAGACAGCAGAAACTATTATCTAGGGAGGTGTGATTGATTGGTTTTCTTTTAAGAAAAGTCTCTCTTCCTGATAGTACCATCTGAATTTTTTACCACCGAAGCCTTGGCTATTTCTACCAGTGCAGGTTGCATCATGCATATATCATGCATCAGGCCAGGCTGCAGAGACATCTGCATAATGGAGAACCTATAAATAACTGCCTGATAGCAGACAGACAGTCCTGTGCTTCAAACCTGTCCCATAAAACTAGAACAAGTCCTTCTCTTTTCCCTGCTCTAACTGATTTGTCTGACTGCAAACTTTCCAAGGCAAAGACTCTTCTTTCCTGTCACCCTGATCTTTCATAACATACAAATCTCCTGTTCTGTTGAGTTGAGGAGCCTAACCTGGCATCAAGAGACTTTTTTTTGCCAGAATGCACAATGCAGCAGCGAATACAATGCTATCAAGACAGCAAGTGGCCCTTCAGATGCTGCCGTCATGAAACAGCAACTAATTCCTAAAAATATTACCTGGGATGCCTTACCTGTACAGACACCACAATCAGTAAGCAGGTCTGGGCCATCAGAGCAAAGGACTGGTAGTCAGCAATGGCCTTCCCATCACTCCTCATTGTGTTGTACATGGCCCCATAGGGGATGAAGAAGAGGATGAGGGAACTGTAGATCCCTTGCAACATGCACTTGACAAACACGACCTTGTTAAAATAGAGGTTTTGCTGGCCAGGCACGTATAGCTGAGGAAACTGCATGCTCCAACGATCATCCACATCCTGAAAGCAGAGAGGAGATGGTCAGGTTTGCTGGCAGCTACCCAACTGGGCACACAGACCACTTATGGCTGCCATGTTCCTAGGACATGCATTTCCATGAGAAAAGGCTTAGCAGGCAATTCACTCAGTTGTGCTTACATCTCGAGGTCACCAAGAAATACTTTCCATATTGTATGTCACCTTTCTCGTGCTAAAAAGAATGACAGCTGATACAAAAAAAAAAGGGAATATACACTTCATCTAAAGCAGATTGCAGGTCTGCTCTCCAGAGACTTCACTGGAGGCTAAGAGTTAGAAAATACCTCTCTAGGGTCAACACACAGGCAAGGCTGTCTGACTGGGATCTCTTAAGTGTCCAGAACTGAACACTGAACCACTGCAAAGTAGCTAGTTCCTATTTATTTAGCTTGTAAAATGCAGAAAGGAACAGCTTTATTGCTCCTATGTCTTGTCAAACATTAACAATTTGTGTGTGAAATTACCACAGAAAGAACTCACTAGAAAGGTTGAGCTTGAAAAATCTGGCTTCAGAGATCTAGTTAATGACTTGTTCTATCTGGTCATTAGAGAGTCCCTTTCCAGGCTTCAGGAACACAGGGAGTGGGATATGACTGCTTCAGGGTAGTGTTGCAATGGCAGCTTGTGCTACATGCAGCAGCCTAACCCAAAAGCCTCATCACACACTGGAACCCACAGGCCAAATCAGGGCAATCATATTTATCTCAACTCCCCATTCCTCACAGGACTACCTAAACCCAAATCATATGACTAGGAGGGAATACACCATCTCCCTGGTGCATCCTTTTTTTGTGGTCTAAGTTCTCACTGCCAGGAGTTACCACTGTATCTAGCCAAAGCTGCTTTTGCTTCATGGAACCAGCTCAAAGCACCTGGAGACAAAACCCCTATTAAAAAAAAAATCCCCAAAGTGGTGAGAGAAACAGTACCTGATCAAAGAGACTCATTCCTAGCACTGGGAGGGAGGTATATACCAAATTGTAAAGTGTAATGAACCACTCATCATAGACAGTCTGGAAAAAAACCAAAACAGTGTGAAGTTAGCAAAAAGCTGTATGCTCCATTTCTATGGAAGTATATGCAATTAAATGCTGCAACATCTTGGTTGGAGATGTTACTGAGACAAAAGGGGTAAGAAGACTCAAGCTCAGCATCCCTAAACAGAGGAAGGATCACATTATGCTAGCCCACTTTGCTCTGCACCCACTGCTGGCTGCAGCCAGAGCAGGATCCCTCTGCACCAGCCTGCACCCCTAGCCCCTGGCTCTCTGCTCTCCCCAGGCTGGGTTTGGTTGGAGGCTGGTTTGCCTTGAACTAACACCAGATTTTTCACTTTAGATGCTCTCTTCTTGCAAGCTGCTAATGCACACAGGCATCTCAGGGTTAAACTGCTTGCTCCAAATATGCCAACAGTGCAAGCATAGATCTTACAAGATCTGCACCAAACTGCAATCTGTGTCATCAGCTGATGGTTGTAATCACTTTGAACACTTCTGAAAATCCTGCGAGTGACATATATGCTTTGTAATGCACCTAAATGCCAGGGAAGGTTTACATTGGATATTAGGGAAAAAGTCTTCACTGGAAGGGTGGTCAGTGTTCAAAACATGTGTATGTGGCACCTGGGGCATGGTTTAGTGGTGAGCACGACAGTGTTAGGTTAATGGTTGGACTCCATGATCTAAGAGGTCTTTTCCAACCTTAAGTTCTATAATATATATATTCTATCTCAGGCATGTGTCCTCCCCCAGCAGCAAAATGAAGGCAGCAATATCTGCTTTATACCCATATGGCTGAAGAAGACAGAACTGAGTCTGTTCAGTGAGGTGGGAGGAATGGCTTAGTTTGTTTCCTTGTGAAATATTTCCAGGTACTCTGTTTGAAAGCACTAGATATAGAATCTTACAATCTTTGGTTGGAAGGGTGCTGTAAAAGTGATCTAGTTCAATGTCCCTGCAATCAGCAGGGACATCTTCAGGTAGGTCAGGCTGCTCAGAACCCTGTCCAACCTGACCCGGAATGTTTCCAGGAAGGGGACATCAACCACCTATCTGGGCAACCGAAGCTGAACTTACCTGTGCTGAGAAGCCAGAGAAGAAGCCATACCAGAAATGCACTAAGGTGAAGGCAAAATTCTTGTAGAAGAAGTATTTGAGGAACTTGCACATGCGGATGTAGGACCACCGGCCATGGACCAAGAGCAGGCGCTGCAGGTAACGGAACTGTGCAAAGGAGAAGTCACTGGACAAGACCGCCTGCATCCCCTCCTGGCCGCTGATGCCAACCCCGATGTGGGCAGCTGCAACAAGAAGGTTATTGATCACATCATTACACAGGGTGTTGTGATTGCCCCGCTTTTAAAATTAGTTCCCTGGATTGAAACACTGTGTTAATTCCCTCACAGCCTTCACAAAAAGTCATAATGCACAGTTATTAAAAAAAAAATAGTAAATTTGGTGCCCTAATTCTTTCTTTCTATTATTTTGGCTGTGTGATGCATCTGCTATAACCTGGCTTTTATTATTTGATTTCAATTATAGGTTCAATGGCAGTTTATGTTTTCTTTCTGAACGCTTTCCAACAGCTCAAATACTGTTGTCCATTAGAGCTGCTGTTATGAAAAAGTAACTTTAATTTATATTGGCATGTGCCTTTTATTTACATGCATGCATGTCCTTCCAGCAGCCTTAAAACATCATCCCAGACAGGCAAAATCTTCAAATAATTTTTAGGTTTCTCAAACACTGTGCTACAAGGCAGCCTGTAGCCTTTTTACATTCCCTGGGCTTATTAGTACAATCAAATAATGAGATAGAAGATTCACATATTTTTTAATAGGAACCTGCGTTTATTAAACACGGACATAAGTTTAAAGTGACAGCTAATTATACAGCTTTAACTAATGAGAACAATCTTGATGGCTGAAGGTTGGTTAGATTCAGAGGTTTCCACTGAACTGAATTGATAAGGTCCCAAAGTCCCAATCCTCTTGTGGGGGGAGTGGGTTAATTCTAATTATCATGTACACTTTAACTTTTCTTCCCCTTTCTTTGCTGACTGCCTGATTTATCTCCCTTGAAGCTCTCTACTTAGCCTTTTCTTTCTTAATTAAAAGGCTTCATTTAATCAATTCTTGCAAATTAACACAAGGAAGATTAGCAATAGGTCTTTCTGAATAATCTTAATTTAATTACACCTAGTTAGGTTTGGGGTTTTTTTTCATAAATTCACTGAGGTAATGCAGCATCAAATGATGCTCAAGGATGGAGGAGCCTGGAAGCCCATCATTTATGACTCAAGGGAGATAATTAACAAACGGCCCTAACACAAATGCTACCCCCCCCCCATAATATTATAAGGACTATTTACAGGCACAAAAATTTTCCTACTGTAGGCCCTCTGTGAAACAAACTTGCCCTTGTGATGCTGGCCATGCAGACACACAGATGGACACATCATAGCCCATGTGGGCTTTTCATAGAATCATATCATAATTTGAGTTGGAAAAGACCTGTAAGATCACCAAGGCCAGCCATTTTGTCTCTTCTAAGGCAGAAACAGAAAAACAGCCACTTAAAGCAACCTTAGCTTCTGGCCACCCAATGTGACCCAGAAGGGGAGACACGGGTAGCCTGTAGTGAGAGTGCTCTGTAGAGACCTGCCAGAATCTGGGACACAGCCACTTGGTTCCACGAAGTGGGAGGCACAGGAGGCACTCAGAGATGTGTTCCCACTGCTCTCCCACCTCAGAGAGCAAATACATCATTGAACCAGTCTGCTACAGCATGCTGGCTGCCAGCCATCACTCACTTTTGATCATGCTGACATCATTGGCACCGTCTCCGATTGCCAGGGTCACAGCCTTCTTGTACTTCTTCACCAGCTCCACCACCTGGGCCTTCTGCAGGGGAGTCACCCGGCAGCAGATCACCACTTTGCACATGCAGGCAGTTCTCACCAGCTCCAGCTCCAGGTTCCCTTCCAGCGCATAGGCCTGGAAAGGAGAAAAAGGGGTGTTCACGACGGGCTCACAGCAACTGCTGGCCTGACAAAGAGGGTGCAGTGAGGTGGAAATGAGAACTGAGCTAGGGTCTTCCACTCAGCAGAAGGAAGGCATGGGGTACCCCAAGTAAATCCATCCACCCAGTTGCAGGCAGCATCCACAGCACACTGTGCCTCTCACCATACACCTACAACCTTGCACCTTGGGTGCATCACATCTGGATATGCACCACATCCAGATATGCACAACAGCTGGGTATGCACAACAGCTGTTCTGGCTGATGTAACCTGACAGAGTGGCAGAAGTGTCAAACACCAGGAGCACGAAGCTGCTGCAGGGCCTGAGACAACCTTGTGTATCTCCATGTGAGAGAGTCTGCTCATCCCTCTTGGATTACTATTTAACCTCTGGGAGATTTGTGGTATTAACAGGAAATATTTCAATTTATTAAATGATTAATTAAAAAAAGAAAAAAAAACATGGAAAAAGCTAAGTTCAGGTGGGCATGACAAAGCAAAACCACAAAGCTAGGGAGAAGGCTGGTTTGCTCTGAGTGCTGACCTTTTAAATCAATCAGCTGTGTTATTTCTGTTCAGGAACTACTGAGATAATTGGATGTCTAGTCACCTCTGCAGCTCTGCGTGGGGAGGAGGGAACAGCGTTAGCTTTTCATATTTCTTTCAGATCACGCTTTTTGGCTCTGTTCTTTGTTGTCACTTTTTAGCAGACAAGCACAGAAGGAATCTACAGGGCTCACTCCTGCTCAGAGCCATTAGAGCAGGCCCACCGCCCTTTGTGCGTCAGGCAGACAGTCCTTAGGCCACATATTCTTTCTTTTTGAGACAGAAAGCTGTGAGTCACCAGCATCCCCACTTCCCTCTGTCAGTGGCAGCAGGCTTGCTCAACAAGAGACCTTTTCGTGGTTTAACTTTAGAACCACTGGCCAGTGCAATCAGAGATGGCTTTTGCCTCAACATCCTCACTGCACAGCATCAGCAAAATGTTATCACTTTGTATATTTGTGCTGGTACTACATACAAATTAACCGGTGTGATGATGCCATTAGGGATGCTGATGTGTTTCTGTTCATGTCTCTGTTCAAGCAACATCAGATGTGTGCACAGCCCCAGTGCTGCCCTCCCACCCTTCTCCAGGCAGGGATACAGCACTGAGCAGATGCTGTGTGTGGGGACAGTATCAGCACTACTACCATTGCTCAAGCTCACAGAAATAAATAAATGACATCTGATTTTGTCTGCACTGTCATTGTGGTGCCCACTGAGGAGAAAGCCATCACCTTGGTGAGGCCTGTGTCCACTCAGTGTGGACTGGCTGCTCCCACACATCCCAAACCTGAGTTTCTTTGTGTGGGACATAACCCCTTTCCAGGGTGTGGGTGAGTGTGTGATTTTCCAGGAATATAAAGAATATAAAGAGTATCACTGCCAGTGGTTCTTTGATAGCACAGCACTCGGGATCTGTGCTGCAGGCTGAAGTGATGGAGCAGAAGCAGGCAAGGGGCTTGCAGCTGATGCTTATGCAGATGTATCAAACCTGACAGACCTCTTGTCTACTTTGGAGTGGGAATCTAAAGGGGATTATGGCCCTGGAGGTCAAGAGGAAGTGAGTGTAAAAGAGAGAGAGGGTACTTAACAGCCTAGACACTGTCTGAAAGAGTTCAGGGTCTGTATATGCATGGCACATGAGCCAGAAGTAGAGCAAGATGAGATTTTTTTAATAGTCATTTGCCAGACTGGTATAGAGCTGGGACTGAAATTTGCTGGACTGCTATCAAGAGAGGTAGCAACCACAGGGGACAGAAACACCTTGTTTCTGAGAGGCAGCACCTCCCAGAACTTTCTAAATGTGTGTATTTTCTTGCACTGACATCTAGGAAAGTAAACTACAACAGATAAATAAATGTGACATAAAGTAAGCCTTCCTCCCAGACAGGTTTAAATTTATCTAAATTGTTTTTTCTGTCCTCTAACTGGTTCTAAAAAATTTCCAAATATGGAAGATCTATTGCAGGGCTTAACTATTCTTACCAGGAAGACATTTAACCCAAAACTCTAATTTCTCAGTTTCATTCCATTACTTTGTTTACCTATTATTATTTGAAGATTATTACCAAGACTGATCAGTATTCTCCAAGCCCAGAAATCACAACTGACTCAGTTTTCCCCTCTGTTTTCCAGATCATGCTTGACTACTCTCAGTTTTCTTTGTACCCTCCCCCAGCCTGGTGTTACCTGCTCTCTTTCTAAGCAGTTAACACAAACACTGAGTGTCAAACGGATGTGGGATAACCCTCTGCAGATGACAGCTAACTATTGTTGTAGATCAACAGTGAGCCCTTCAGAGCCACACTTTCCAAACAGTCTTGCGTCTGTTACTTAACAATTTCATCTAGAGTGTATTATTTCAGTTTGCTTGGAAGAACATTATGGGAGAGAGTATCAAACAATTTATTGGTTAAGTTATAAGATCCATATCCTATCAATTAAGCATATCTGTTTTCAGCTATTTTTAGTAGAATATGTTCTTGGCATTGAAACCCATGTCTGATATTATCTTCTTGCTACACACACAAACTACCTGGTTATTTTTCTAGTATCTTTGCAACAATTAAAAATGATCCACCTACTCTGCCCTTCTTGTTCACCAAAGATCAAGGCCAACTGCTTTCTGTTCCAACCTTTTGAAACCTTGTCTGTCACCCTTTAATGTGTCAGATAACCTCTGAACCTAATCCTCAGTCAGGGAAAAAAAAAAATCTTCTCCTCTAGAGCTGAATTTTTAAAGCATTTTTCAGACTTCCAGTATGTCTTCCAGGAAGTTCTTTAGGAAACTCATCCCTCACAAGGCCCTGAACCTTCCTTACCAGGCTGTGGCCAGTGATAACCAGACCATACACTCCGTTTGCTTGCTCATCAGGTATAATTTTTTGTTTTTTTGAAGATTTTTCAAACTGAATGTTGATTTCATCACTGTCGAAGGAGTCTGGCTTCATCTTTTTCCTTGCATTTCTAAAAGAAAAAAAAAAAAAAAAAGAAACCCAGGATAATAATGAAAATCTTGCAAAGATATATATGTTTTGTTAAAGCAACTTTACGAAAATAAAAATTTATGCTTCCCTTTGATAGTTCAATTTTCCCTGTATCCCTACAACAAAATGGTTTATAGCTGCTGCTGTCTGCATAGATCATCCACACTTCTGAAACTCTAAGTGTTGCCAAACTTCTGCTGATTTGAAGTCAAACAAACCATCTGAGTGTCATGAAGGGCAGCATCCCAAAGGGCACCCAATTTTCCGTTCACGTTATCTGCAACCATCTATTCCAACAGAAAAGGACTGCAAACCTGTCCCATTTTCCACCTATACCTAAGAAGTCATGTCTGCAGAGGAGGTGAGGGAGGAAGGTAGGTTCTCAGATACCGCCAGAAAAGTATCTGGATAAAGGAAAATATCCAGACAAAGGACGGCAATGTGGATAATGGCAACAGCCGTAGAGCAACAGCATAGCCCAAACCTGGAGCCAAAGCCTTTGTGGCTCAAGATCACTTGCTGGTGAATGTCAGCTGATACTGTCTGTCTAACTCTGCCTTCTTATACATTTATTTAACTTGACCTCTTGGATCAAGAAGCTTCAGTGTTTACTCTCAGAGGAGATTTCTGAACTGTGTTTAGCTGCTGCATCTTCCAGGGAGACAGCTAGCCCTTATCTAAGGTCCCTGAATGAACTGCAACAAGTAAAGCTGACAGGAAAGAAAATAGGTGGGATGATACAAAACACAAATAGTGTTAGTGCACAGCAGTGAAACTGTATTTCAGCCATTTACCTCAGCTCATTCAGTACATCATCAGATGTGCTGCCTTCAATAACAAAAACATCTTCCATGTCATCATTCAGCAAGTTGCAGGAGTAACCAATATTCATTGCCGTCTCTGGGAAAGATAAATCAGGAAGACAATCCATCTTAACAGCCCCAAATTCACCCATTTCTGTGGCCTTTTTATACACATGATAGAAGTTCTCCTTCTGACTCAAAAGAGCTTGAAGTCTTTCAGAGTCAACAGTAAGAGAGCCAGGAGAGTCACTTTGATGGATGTAGCAGCAAATATACCCTAATTTGACTTCACAAGACCACAGAAAAAAATTAATTCTACCAAAATGAAAAATATTGAAACTCCCTTTGGCCAACATACTTGGAACAACATAAAATATTTCATGTTGATTCAAAATATTTTTCAGGATTTTTAACTTTCCCTCTCTCTACTTTTAGAAAAGCCCCAAACCACAGCTCTGAAAAAGAATATCAAGGTATTTTGTCCATAAAATTCTGAAAAACATATTATTTTGGTATTTTATAGCAAAACTATTGCATTTGGAACATGATAAATTGAAATGTTTCATTTTTCTCAAATATTCTCTGCTCATGTCTTGGATGAAATTATCTGTGAACACTTTTGGCCTCCCTGAAACACCATTGTTTCAGTGAAGATACTATGTCTCCAAAAGCCTGGAGTCTATTTGCTGGTTTTTCTGCCTTCAAAAGCCTGTATTTCCTCCATTTCTACTCTGGATGATGAGAGCCAGAACCAGACTGAAAGGCACCTAACATCCACTTCAACATTAAAGTTTCTGGAAAGCAGGACAAGATTTTTTCCACCTTCTTCACCTAAACGATCAACTGTATGGAAGTGACACCTTTCCACAGCTTATGTCAGGGACTATGGGATGCTTACTGTCACATCTCCAAAGGCAAAGGATGCTGCTGCCTTTACCCTGCTTCAATCCTCAGGACAGAAATTAAGGACAGGCATAAGCTACCCTCATCTGGTCTAGTTCCTGTTAGCTGAAATGTTGCCCAGCTGGCAATGCAGCAAAGCCCTCTAAGTTTGTCTTCTGTGCAGTTTTCAAAGTAGAATGAGAATGCAGGTCCTAGCAGAACCATCCCACCCACGGGAGAGAAGAGAAGTATCCAGTTGTAGTGCCTTTACCTTGCTTATCTCCAGTGAGAACCCATATCTTGATGTTGGCCTTGGCAAGGGTCTCAATTGTCTGTGGGACCCCATCTTGCAGCTTGTCCTCGATGGCTGTGGCACCTAGCAGCTTAACAGAAATGACAGGGAGCTGGTTAATCCTCCCACTGCTACCAAAGGAGAAAGCATTAAACCTAGAGGTAATTACTCAAGCAAACATAAATGAAATCCCTAGGAATATGTTGTTCTGATTGTCATTCCTCCTCAGCAAATTTACTGTACAGACTACAGCCTTGATCCTGCAGATGTGCTAGTCTCTAATCCCCCAGACTCTGATGGATTACAAACATACATGAAATTATTTGCAAGAATGTTTGCAGAGCTACAGGCCTGTGTTGTTCCATCCTGTGTTCCTTTTACAGCAGATAGAGCTTTAACAAAAACACTGTGGATCCATGTCCTCAAACCTCCATATGCATCCTTTCATGGAGTTTGATCCCAGCTGTGTAGCTGTCCACAGGGCTGCTAAACATCTTCTCCAGCCCTTAACAGACCTGTCCCCACTGTCACACAGCTAAGCCACAGACTGCTCAGAATACAAACCTTCATTACTTTAAAGTTACTGCTTTTTCTGCATTTTGGAGATAGTTGATGGCTTTAATCTATCATCAAAGGGACATGAAGGTTTAACTGCTAGCTCAGTTTAGACAGCATCTGCTAGAACCTACCTCCAGCTGTTGGGAGACTAAATTCAGAGGTTGGCTTTAAGCCCAGGATCCCTTTTGGCATCCTGGGATGTCCATCATACATCAGCTATGAGCGTTATCAAATGTAGGTAACAGCTCCACCAGACTTCTCTAGAGAGTCCTCAAAACTGTACAATCCCTATTTTACAGTAGTCCCTGATCCAGCTAGAGAGACTCTGCAACTTCCAAAGGTCACCATCTCCTCGTCTCACAACTGCTTCTTCCCTGGGCCTGCTGGCTTCCTGAGCATTGAGCTAATGGAAGGAGCAAAGGTGTGTGCCAGGATTTCCAGGATTTCAGGAAAGCACTGCCATGACTGCAAAAGCTGAATTGCTTCTCCTCAGAGCCCACATATCCTTTTCATTCATTATTCATTGCTCTAAAACACAAGAAGACCCTCCAGGGCATTTAAAAACTATAACAACACTGAGGGAGAGAAGAATGACTTGAAGATCACAGTTTAGCTCTATTTCAGATTGACACAAACATGTTCATGGACGTCATCCACCCATGCTGCCCAGGGCTGCAAGAACAAAGGAGACACTCTCAGGGGCACTGGGAATTATTCACTGTCTGCCATTTCAAAGGCTGGAAAATAAACAGATCAGCCATTTGCACATACAAAGGATAGCTATGAAATATTCGTGTCCACATCATCTCCTGCAGGCTCTGGTATGTCACTTCATCATGAGGAAGCTACTCTGATACCCACATGAGTTAAAATAAAACCATTTCCCTGTACTGGTGGCTGACACCCCAGTTATGGGCTCCTGGTTGAGGTGCCAGAGAACACCCAGGACTGCCACGTTCTGAACCGCTCCTGTCACACAGCCCACTGAGCTGTTTGCAGAGCAATGTTTACCCAAGTCCTACTGAGCTGTTTATTGACAAACCACCACCCTCACTGCCTCCCCCAGAACTTGGCCCAGATTCCCTGAAGCACCAACCATTAGGTCTTTTTCAATCTCTTCATATAACTCCGACAGTTTGTCTTCCCGACCTTCCAAGGCAGTGCTTGCTTCATGGTGGCGCCTGATCCAGTCCTGGAAGTAATCTTCATCCAAGTTTTTATAGGCTACCACGAGTGTCCTCAGACCTTCTCCAGCAAACTCCTGCAAGACAGTGGAGAGGCAGAAAGGTCCAAGAAGAACAGTCTGGTCACCTAGGCTTACAAAGGACCCTCAGAAAGCAGATGGCTACCTGTAAAAGTGTCTTGCCTAAAGTTTACAGAGGAAAGGGGAAAAAAAATCACACCTTAGGCCACAAACATTGGGGTACTTCTAAAAAAATAATTTCAAACCACTTTTTCATTGCCAGCTGCAGTCCTTACAAACAAAAAACTCAAAAGGGCTTTTCTACTTTCTGACTCTAAAGCTTTAAAATAACCAGGCAGTTGTTTCCCAGGCTCAGACTTCCCAACGCAAGGTCCAGAGTAAAGAGACTGAAATAAACACTGAACACAGCCTTGCATTATGGAGCTGGGCTCAACATTTTTAGGGAATGAATTCTGGCTGAAATGCACAGTATGAGCACAGCCAGTCATGGCATCTCAGCAATCCTTGTAACTGTGTTTTATGACGGAGAGTACGGAGCTCAGTGTTTGGTGGAATAGCAGAGACACCTTTGTGTAAATGGAGGTGTTCCCCCAGGCTTGAAGTCAAGGTGTGTCAGGATCAGGCCACAGGTCTTCTGAATGCCCTGCACTGTATTTGCCATCCTTGTCCATATTACAGAATCATAGAATGATAGAATGTCTTGGGTTGGCAGGGACCTTAAAGATCATCTCCCTTCAACCCCTTTGCCCTGGGCAGGGACACCTTCCACTAGACCAGGTTGCTCAAAGCCCCATCCAATTTGATCCTGAACACCTCCAGGGATGGAGCAGTTCTCTGGACAACCCATTCCAGTGTCTCATCACCCTCACAGCAAAAAATTTCTTCCTAATATTTAACCTAAATCTACTTTCTTACAGTTTAAAGCCATTAACCCTTGCTATATCACTACACACCCTTGTAAAAAGTCCCTTTTGCAGCTCTCTTGTAGCCCGTTTAGGTACTGGAAGGTGCTATAAGGTCTTCCCAGAGCCTTCTCTTCCAGCCTGAAGAAACCTGAATACCTCAGCCACAGGAGAGGTCCTCCAGCCCTCTGATGATCTTCATAGCCTGCTCTGGACTTACTCCAACAGGTCCATGTCCTTCTTATGTTGAGCATCCCAGGACTGGACACAGTGTTCCAGGTGGGGTCTCACAAGAGCACAACAGAGGGACAGAATCACTTCCCTCAATTTGCTGACTCTGCTGGGGCAGTTCAATGGGCATCTGGCGCTCATGCTTAGGCAACTGATTTGAGACCTAAGGCTGTATATATTAATTGCTTTCTCTATTCCATAACTCAAAATTGGTGCTTAGATGCTGTTTCTAAAATCTGCTTTTTCGTCTCAACACAAAGTATGCTTCCACTCCTGGAGAAAAGGAAAGCATCAAATGCAGAGATGTTGTTGAGAAGGAAACACTTACATTCAGGTGTTCTGTGGTCTCCTCTTTGAGAGAGTTGCAGGATGGATGAAGCAGTTCATAAAGAATGGTGTCAGCCCCCTTGCAGTACAAAGTCAGGTCACCTTCAGGACTCCGCACTATGAGGAAGAGGAAAAGAAATGCTACAAATCTCAGACTGAGGCTTTTGGGATACACAGACCTTCTACCAAAACAAAGAAAAAGCTTTTACAGTTGTCTGAATTTTGCCAAGTTTTGGCAAACTCCCAGGAATCAAGACAAGTTCTGCTTAGAAAAGAAGAAAGTGCTTTGGTTTGAGCAGACACTATGTTGTCCCTAGAGGCAGCACTTCAGGCACCACATCTGCATTTAAAATTTCAGAACAATTTATTTTTAGGGAACTGCTCCTACTTCTCCTATTTCTCCTACCATAACTGCAACTACAGTTATGATATTCCAATTCCTGAAATATCTGAGTATGTTGGAGGGTTAATAAAGGCTACAAAAAGTTTCTTGTGTTTGGGAAAGTGGGTTTCTCAGTTCGTTCTTGCTTTCTCCTTTCCAACTTCCTCAGATTTCACTGATAATTTGAAAGCTAATTAGAAGAACAGCCTTCCCTTCATTGTAATGGGGGGAACAAGATATATAAGCTTAGTGTCTTCAGGAGACTGGTGCATCACTGTGGTCCAGATGCTGAGATTTCTCCCACCTGTCTTCTTTATGTATTTTCCTAGCACTGTTGCCATGCACTTAAAAAGTCAAGACAGCCTGTCTCAAGTCCTTAGAAGTAAAGTTAGTCAGAGAGCTTTGCAAAGGAGGTCTCCTAGAAAAATGCATCATAGCAGAATGAGGGACAGTTCCAGAACCAAAAAAGTCAGAAAGGAAAGAAAGAATCAAAGGGAACATACCAATCACAGACATTCGCTTGCGGACATTGTTGAAATCAAGAATAGCCAGAAGCTTGTATATTTTTGTTTCTCCCATTTCCACGACAGTGATGGTCTCCGGTGTGCGAGCCCGGAACACAAATCCAAAGTTTCTGGCAGCAGTGACTAGGGCTCCCTCATCAGGAGATTGTGCTTGATACACCAAGTTACCTGACATACAAGAAAAAAAATGTAATGTGGCTTCTGACTTGGTTCTGAGCAAAAAAAAAAAAAAAAACAAAATCAAGGACATTATTTAGCAGTTACCCCTATGTTTTTCTGTCTATCCACAGAGGTGCAGCACTAAAAAGCACCTTATGTCCATCTCCATCAAGTTCCACCAAACCAACCTCCACGACAGTGCAAGAGGCCTCCTAGATTCTTTTGGGGTCTGTAATCACTCTCTTTGGAGTCTAACAGATCTCACTGAGAGGGAAAAGTTCCTTGGGTTTAGCCCCTTCTAGTTAGGTCTGCATGTATTTCTCTGATCAGTATTTTCACCTTATACCTGTCAATTAATTCTAGCCTTTAAAGCATGTTTTTCATCCTGTCTGGGATTTGACTCAGTAGCTGTAGAGACGGGTTGAGAGAAGCTAATGAGTGCCTAGTGGATAGGTGCTTTACATTCTTTTCTTCATGGGACTAGGAGCAGAGTAAAGAAAGAGTGGGGCAAGCATCTGCCACCTTGGGGAAGCTGTGGCACCTGCAACTTCCGCACTTCAGAGATGTGGTGTTTGCAGCAGTGTCAGCTCCACCACAGGAACACACAGGGAGTGGAGGCCCTGGTCCTTTCTCTTCCCATGTGGCATCTCCAAAGACATTGATTTATGTGTAGCCATGCACTACAGAAAATCAACAGGGAGCCAAAAGGACCAATAACAGCTTCTGTGGAGAGAAGACATACTGTAGTGCGAGTGAACATAACCACTCAGTCTGGTGCCTTCAACAGTCCTCACCTTCCTTCTTCTCTTCTGGCATCACTGTGTGGCAAAGCGAGAGTAGCCTGAAGAACCTGTGCGTGGGGACATCGTTCAGCTTCACAGCTTCAACCAGGCTGTGGTCATAGAAGGCAAACTTTGGGTCAGCTAACTGGTTGTATGAGAAATCAACCTTCTCCGTGTTCTGAAAAAACATGGCATAGTGTTATTTGTTGAGCCCTCCCAGGTCTGTACACAATGCCTGACCAGCATTGCCCCTTCTCTCCCACATTTACAAAGGACTCTATCCTGCAGGGCAGCTCATGAGAGAGATTGGTGGATTTAAGTAAGTGGGAGGTCATGAAAGCTGTTTAATCACAGGACAGGATGGGCACTAGATGTGCTTTTCAGAGCAGCACTCAGGCTAAGAACCAATTAGCTAAATTGCGTCTCTGAACAGCAGCTAATGCTCCAACAGTATCGCTGCCAATGGATTTCTACAGCGAAGAAGTACCTGCCTTCCACACATGCCTGCTTGGAGACATCATGCTCATGATGTCAAAGGCTGCCTGTGGTAGTGGAATGTGGGAGCCCAGTTTAAAACACTGCAAAAGTCTGTCTTAACCATCCTATTCTCCCAAAGCCAGAAAAAAAATCATGCTATGGAAAAAATAGGACAGGCAAATGATGTAAAGGTTAAACTCCACAGGCACTGCCCATTTTGTCAAAAAACAAGGAGACCCAAGCAAAGTGGACCATGCTGGAGAAAAGTCCAGAAGCTCACAGCATGATGTGTCATAGAGGAATGCACTGCCAAGCCTGCCTCGGACAGTTCTGACTCCCGCCCCATCCCTGATGAGCTCAGAGTTTCCAGGGTGGGAATCATCCTTTTGACCTCTGCATGCTGACATTTAGTACTTAGAGCAAGAGCACAGACCGACCCCTCCCACACTCGTCTGTGCAGCGAGGTCCAGGCACAGCAACATCATGGATGTGTGGGCAGCAGGACTCTGCTCCAGAGAGTGTCACAAGCCGCAGGGGGGGTTGGACAGTTGGCAGAGGCCCAGCGTGTGTCACCAAGCAAGGCTGATGAGGGAGGGCAGGCTGGAGGCACAGCACTCAGCGCAAACAGCCAGTCTCAGTGGGCAATTTAAATTCTAAAGGGCCTGGAAATTCATCATTGGGATGAGATTTTCATTATCATCTTGCTGCTTGTTATTTGGATTACTGCATGTAGTTTTCAGACATTTTAGAAATGAAGACATGTGCAGCAAGCAGAGTCTAAAGAGAAATGTAGAGGTCACATATTTTCACACTTTCCAAAGCCCAGGCATTAGAGGAATTTGACAGCAGCCTTGTTATTGGTATGAGCTGAACTCACTAACTCGTCACCAAAGCTTTAATTAACTCCCAAGGTTAATAAAATTCACCAAATTTCCAACAATAGTCAAGTATTTAAGAGAAGCTGTGCATGAATTTGGATGTCAGGTGAAGCAGAGAGAACAGAGGGCTCTTCCTGACCTGCAGGTTTAAGCCAGGCTTACTGGAAAGGAACATAACTCTGGCATACTCTGACAGCCAAGCAACATACACCACTGTTATCAGCATGAAGAGCATCAGCTCTTGCAGGATCAAGAGCACAGGCTATGCCTTCATGGGTTGTGTCCACTGGTACTTATCCAGCTCCACTGAAAGTAAAGATCCTGAGAGCACTTGAGCACTTACCTCATTTATTTCTATCCTTTGCCCAGACATATCATACACATCACCTGCAAGCAAGAAAGGTGAAGTTATAGCCACAAACTCCAGGTAAGTGCTGTCTTTGAGCCAAAAAATTGGCTAAAGTGTTTCTAAGCCAGTATGTATTTAAAAAGTTTCAGTAAATTGACATGAGCACTGGACACTGATGATACATAACAATCAGTTTCTATGTTAATCCAGGACAAAATCCAGAGACTGATGGGCACTTGAACCACAAAGCAGTTAACGATAAAAATTACTGGCTTTTGGGTAAAGAAGGCTTGTCTCAAGCTGAAGCCAGAGACCATCTAGTGCTAGGTAGGAAATGAAAGTGCTTTCAGGGGATGACTTCTCTTGTACCTTCTCTTTCAAACGTGAGACAAAATCTGGCTCCCAGATCCTGCTACATTTGCAACAGTCCTTGAACACCCACAGAAAAGGAGTTTTCAAAGCCCATTTTTCTCACATCTAGGTAGCAATGCTGCTTTATTTATTTTCCCTGAACTGGTGATCTGGTCATAGAAGTAGAAGACACCTCATCTCCAGGAAACATTATTAAAACTTCTGCCCGGAGACAAGTTTTACTTGGAAGGTCTGAACTGTGCCAAGCCCAGGCAGTCCCGACACTTGACTGAAATAAGATTGAAATTCAACTTATTACAGGAACGACAGAGTCATATCTGCACCAGCAACCTCAACCATGACCAAAGTCAATTGTAATGCTGGTGTGCCTTCACAAAGGCCCTGAGAGTGCAGAAGAAACACAGAAGACACCTCTCCTGAGAACTGCACTTCAGTTGATTCCCTGGGAATTATAGTCAAGAGGCTTTTGGACATCTCCTCCCCTTCAGCCTCCAGAGTACCTTCCCCAGAAGCAGAACTAAATCATCCTTTCTGGCATGGCTTTCCCAAATGCCTCTGAGCAGCAAATCCAGAGAAGTACAGTCCTAGGAAGAAGCTAAACATTTAGAAAAATACAAGCAATAGAATGTTTGCCTTCTTTCCACATACTTCCCATTCATTTCATAAACCCACATCCTGTATCTATCTTAGTGGTGACATCCACTTTGGAAAAGTCAACTAAGGGCACATGATGGAAGAGACTTCAAACTGTTTAACGGTAGAAATGTTAGGTATCACAGTAGTACTGTTTGAAATATGGTGGTCTCCAAATATACACAGATTTATAGGAAGGCCTATCTTCTTTTATTAGTCACCTGATTGCACTGAGAAAAGATGTGAGCTTTCTGGCACATTATTGCATCAACAGGTCCGACACAGGCAAAGCAAGTATCCATCCACTAGTAAGCAGTGCCTAATTTTTCTGGGGCATCTAATGATGTTAATCAATTAGTCAGTGTGCAAAGTGCTCGCACCTCTCAAGCAGTGTGAAAAAAACTGCCTGGGGCCATACCATGAACGAGCCTTTTAAATCAATCACTTCTAGGACCTAGCAGAGTTAACGACTTATTTCCCATTTTTTACAAACTCCTTACAAACTTTTCTCTGTCCTGGTAGGTGAAGCCTGTCAGGGCTAAAAACAAAGACCAGGCCATTTACTAGTCCAGCTACCTGAAAAGGATGTGAAAAATCACCACTCATGACATGAGAAATTGCTGAATGTGAGAGACAACAGTGTGAGAAGCTGTCAAAATTTGCAGATAGATGGCTCCATGAGGGATGGCAGATTTCATAAGTGATTAAGAGGGAGTTCAGTTATGTGAGTTACACGTTTTGCAGGGTTAGCAATACCTGGGTAACCATCTCAATAATACCATAAAAAGTTGAGATTACCTACCTAGTAATAACAGAAAAAACTTTGAGAAACAAATTTAACTACAGATGCTGTAAATCCAGGACCAAGAAGAAACTAACTGTTGGTTCTTTAGTTGGGATGATAGTTGGTTAGAAGAAGGGAAGCAAAAGAGTGAGAAAAATAGAGGAAACAAGGAAATTATGTTAATATATGCAAATGATGCAATCAGTCTCCCCAGACATCCCTGATGGGCAGCCCTGCACTTGACCACTGCAGCATCTTACATGGCACTCTCTTCTGGATATAGGATTTAGTCTCTGTGGACCAAGAGGCATACAGTGAAACAAAAACCCAGAGAATGAGATACAGATAACATACCATAGGATTTGCCATTGATGGAGCACTTGTTGAAACACATGATGTTCTGGGTGAGAGTTCCTGTTTTGTCCGAGAAGATGTACTTGATCTGCCCCAGCTCTTCATTGAGTGTAGTGGTTCGAGCCTGAGCCGGCGTGTCATTCAGGGGATAATACATTTTACGGTCCCAGTCGATGTAGAAACTGTTACCCAAGCGTATAATTTCCACACTGGTGAAAGAGAAGGTGATTCGTTTAAGGGACAAGATCTTTATCTTCAGCACTAACAGTTGCAATTAGAAGACATCTTTGAAGGTAATGACAGGTTGAACTCATCTGTCCATAGGTGGCCTGTGGTAAGAGATGCTGAAGAATGTCCCACTGAAATGATCTGCTGAGTTTACAGCAAGCTCATTTCCTTAGTTTACAAATGCACTTGGAAAGTTTCAGAAGCAGTGGGTTTCACTTGGTGCTGTTTCAAGAGATGGTTTCCAGCTGAGCTGTGGGCTGGGCTGAGCCCAGTGCCAGGGGATGAGCACCACCATGTCCCAAACAACACCAGGCTCCACAAGTGAGTCATTGTGTCACTCAGTGCAACCAAAGAGTGGCATCAGCTCACAGATTACATGAATTTTCACCTTGCTGTGTGACACGCAGGGCAGGAATGGAATTCATTCCTCATGCTTACCAACATAAAATGACTGTCAGGAGCAAAGCTGGCTACAGCATTGCATACAATGATAAACTAAACAGGGCTACACACTCTATAACCCAGCCCCAAGGTTTTGAGACCTCACGGACACATTGCCTACTTGTCATCCCTGCTTGGCTATCACCAAATAAGAAAAAGCAGAAATAAGAAAAGCATCACTGTGGTTGTGTAGGATCATCTACAATGGTGTTGCATTTGGTTTTAGGGAAAATGCTACTCCCAATTAAGGCTAAACCTTTCCTAAGGTCAAATGAGAAAGGAGCTTTGGGCACACACCTGACATAGAGTGAAATTGGTACCACCGTGTTTAGAATGATGACGTACGACCAGAACATGAGGAAGCCAGAGTAGGAGGCAGAGTTGACACCCTCTGCCCAGGGCAGATAGACCTGGAAGTAGTAGCCCTTATCATGTTCCCAGATACCATTGCCAATGGCTAGGATGAGACACATCAGTGCTAAAAACGCAAAGATCTGAAAAAAAAAAATCAAAAAACAAAACAAACCAAACAAATCAAAACTAAACAAATCATATTGTGTTTTAGAAACAAGGAATTTATAATGTACAGGTTAATCAGAAGATCCTAATGAGATAGCACTGGATAGCCTGAATCAAAGGAAAATGTTCCTAGGGGTGAAGAGGGAAAACCAGCAGAATTACAATACTTTTACCTCAAGAACAAGACTACACAGTGCAGAGTCTGGCAATTTGGAATCACAAGTCCTCAAACAACTGGGGATTTAAATCCCAAGCAGACATCTCAGCTAGGGTGGTCATGGGCAGTCAGCTGCACAACATCAAGTGTCATTAGAGGAGAATTGAGCTGAGGGTCCTCAAACATCTGGCTGCACGCTTGGGAATAGAAACTGCCTGGAGCACATAAGCTGGCCATTTGCCAGATGTATCCTAGTCTTCCTTACAATTTCTGAAAAACTACAAAGGATAATCCAGCACTGGACAGTTTGGAATTCAGCACTGGATATTATTCTAATGGTTAAAGGAGAGTTAATCCTTGTCTCAAAACTAGTGGTTGCCTTGGTGTCTGCCCTCAGGATTTGATTACATGTCCTTTGAGCATACAAAAAGCAACACTAACCAGTGATGTGTATCCTTGGGCTTTAGAGAAGCCTGCTTCCTGAAGCCTAAACCAACCAGGGGAACAACAACTGGGAAGTGAATTTCAATATGAGACACCTTAGTGAAAATTGGGGTTTGCTCAGGAACACTATTTAATAGACACAAAAACATAAACCCTTTTTTGATTAAAAGTAGACAAGGATGTAGCAATATAATTATTTGGAAATGAACAGGAAGAAGGACACAACAGAAAGTAATATAAACTGCAAGGAATTATAGAACTGTGAATATCGAACAGTCATAAAATATCGAGAAAACAGTAAAGTCATAAACAGGTGTGTGAAAAGCAAACGTGTTAACAGACAGACCTCCAAGTGGAAGGAGGAAGAAAGAAGAAGGAAGTATCTACCCCATATGATGCAGTAGATGGAGAAGACAGATGATGGTCACTGACAAGGAGAACTATGTGGCTCTATCTGCTAATACGCATTTTCAATGCAGTGGGTCCACGTAATTTAAAGATGGAAGCTTAGAGGAGCCAATTAGGTTTGTAACAATGCTTTGAAAACTAGGAAACCCCACTATCTTGGAAATCTGCTAATGCAAATTACAATATTTGTAAGGTAGAAATGGTGGTGGTGGGGGAAGATAAACTGCAATTAACTTGACATCCTTCCTGAAGAAATGATAATAAATAATTCTTTTGGCACAGACTTTTCCAAACATTGACATAAAACAACCAATATAATAATAAAAGAGTGAAGATATGGAATCAACAGGCTGCACAAAAGAGCAATTAAAAATCATCTTTTGCAAGTATAATCATTAGGGAAGAAATATCAGTAAGTTGGGCAATTATGTAAAGGCCACCCAGTAACAATCACATTAAAAGAGTAATCAACCTTTTTAAAAAATAGTAAATGAAGTACAAAGATAGAAACATTGATGGTAAAGCTAATATTTGTACTGGTGAGGTAATCTATGGGAGGAGGAAAGATACTTCTATGGAACAATATTAATCACTTGGTGAAAAGTTCATGCCTGATCAACTCGAGTTTTAATACCAAGAAGCCACTAAAAGGGAACTGCAGAAAAGGTGCTAGGCTGCGTTTCAGGGGACACATTTATTTCCCACATAAGTAGCAGCTTTTCTATTTAGTTGTGGGGGGCCAAATAAATTACTCAACTTGTGAAATGGAGACAATATTGCTTGCTGGTAAGGAATGTGGTGCAGTGTTTTTAAATCTCTGTGAACCAGAAATTAAAACAGACTTCAATCTGTGCTATTGTAATTATCAGGACTTAAGGATATATGGGAGGCATGACCCACCTCACTGCCTCACAGGTTAAAAATTACCCATTTACAGAATATCACAATCCATGTAGGAATTTCAATGTGTGATTCAGCAATAGAAACACACATGGGGCAAGACAGCAGGTGCACTTTCCCAAGGTGTTCCTGTGCATGGCTGGGGTGTTGGAACAAGACGATCTTTAAGGTCCCTTCCAACTCAAACCATTCTGTGATTCTGTATCACAGCAGCTCTTGCCTACAATTGCCCTTGATTTATGTACATTTTGTTTTCTGTGCATTGGGCATGTCAGCACTCTCACAACCCCACTCATGTGCAACACTTGTGCTCACACAGAGCTCCCTAACATGCTCCTTGCTCTGAGACAAATGTGAAAGACCAAGCCTTTAACAGCAACCCAGGAGATTAATTTCTGTGCACAGAAACAACTGTGTGCAGGGTGTTGTAATCATGACCACAGCCCTGAAGAGATGGACACGACAAAACCTAGGTTGTAGGCTTGTGCATACTCATGGGGCTTCCCACCATGAACATCCTCCCTCCCTGGGTCCTGCCTATGCGCTGCCTGCAAAAGATTCTCTTGGAAAGCATTTTGTAAGGAGGAGGTGACTTTTCACAAACACTGACTGTTGGACTGCGAACTCTCAGTTTCTTTATTGGTACTTTGAGCTCTGCTCTGGGTTTTGAAGCAGTAGGTTGTTTGAGATGAACGTGACGGCTCTCTTTCCCTGAAAACTTGTTTCCCCAAGCCTGCTAAGAAGCAGGTTTTGGAGAAAGAGGCATTTCTGCAGCTGGTGGATGCATCCCCAGTGAAGGAACATTAACTTCTCTCTCAGATCGATGAGAAACACCTTCAAATGTGAAAAAACAGCATGATTGCCATCTGGAAAGGTTCACTCCTGATTAACCCTTGTTTGCGCAGACCAGGGCAACATTTAATGAGCACTCTGCTGGCGAACCTGCTTAAACACTGCTTTGTACCTGGAAGTTTTATGGGCAAATAAACACAAAATAGCTTTACCAGTGTCAACCTGGAATATGTTTCATTACATTTAAATGACTTATTTATAGCAAGTTGTGGCTGCTTTTTATTTTCAAACTCAAGAGCACAATATACTGCCTGTTTTTATGACTACTCTCTGTAACCTTCGACCACCCAGTGAGCTGGAAAACCCAGTGTTGTGTCCCCTTACATGTGCAAAGAGTCTGCTGCTTAAGGTAGGACAGAGCTTTTCTTAGACATCAAAATTTAGGTTCCTTAAAAATGTGCAAAGGAGACAAACACACCCTTGGCTCCTCCAGCGCCCAAGAACCCAGGCAGAGGCTGATGCAATCGGCTGCAACTTGCTCGGTTTTTCAAGACAGAGCCAGGAAGTAAATTCATCTCATTTGTGTTTGTAAAGAGAGGCCAAACAGACTGAAAGTTCTGGGTGGGACCTTTGGCTTGTGAAAGGAGATTTAGCAAATCTTAATTGAATGTTAAATTCCAAGTTCCCTATTCAGTTTTTCTCTGCACTGTTTCTGTGCCTTGTGGATCCCTCACAGCCCATTCTTTTTTCCAGCAAGAGCATAGCAGAACACCTTAGAAAATGTGAAGTATTTCAAATTCTTGCAAAATTGTGAACGCAAGGGGCCCATTCTTTCCTTGTTTTTGCTGTCCCCTTAAGGGGAGGAAGGGAAGAAAGCACTGGGAAGCCCAAGCTGATGATGATGATAACCAAGATTTTCCCTTTGCAGAGACTGGTGCAAGGTTACTAAAGTTAAGGGCATGTCCCTACTGTACACAGAACAAGGACTCAAGAGGGATTGAAGATAATTCTGGAGTAGTTCTCTGTGCTGTGGCACTGCTGGGTATCCCTGGGCTCACCTAGAGAACTTTTGGGATCCTGGGAAAAAAGCAGGAAGACGTGGGCTGAAATTAAGTGCAAAGGTTGAAAGGTGGTGCCACCCTGGAGATGTTTGTGCTCCAAGCCTCAGTGCTGAGGAGGCATGAAGTCAAAGAGGGCAGGGACAGCCCAGGACAGTCTTGCTGTGATGCACAGGCTTCCAGAGCAAGAGCAGGAGGGAAGAAGCTGGAACAGTGACCACCAGACTTTCCCAGTGTCATAAACTGATGGTGGTGCTGCATGCATGGTAAAGCATGATGAACTTCCACCCAAAGGCCAAATAAAATCTGAAACTAAAGACCTTTTCTTCAAGCAACATTGATTAAAGTGGTGTCAGAGTGTATGTCTTCCTTCCCCAAGTGGCTTTGAACTCAAGCAGTAAAATCTTGGAAGAATCTGTAAAAGAATCACTGTCTCTGCCTGGAAGGATTTGCCATTTGTTAAAACTACAGATGAGCTTAACCCTCAAATTATATCTGTTTTTCAGTCTGAGAAGAGTGCCTGCTATGTAAAATTAGTGTTCTCAAACTTCCCAGCTGCTAAAAACACCAGTTTCTGAGTGTTATGAGACTATATCTAATAATTTATCCTAACGTGTTAAATAAGAAGCTGGCATCATGTAAATTAACAAACTCAATTACCAAGTCTTCTGCAGATATCACCAGAGATGCCAAGAAATCATGAGGAAGAGAGAGAACTACTAATGTTTATTTAAATAGAAAATGACAGCATTACTAGGGGAAAAAAAGATATTTGCAGGCTTCAAAATGTTTCTCACACAAAAATGCAGAGCAAGGAAGAGCAGAGAAAATGACAAGCCCAGAAGAAAAGTCCTTAATTCTGTCAATGTAATGACCTTGCTTTGCAGTATGGGCTGGCAGAGGCGCTGCAGAACTCAGGCTGCTAATAAATTATTATGTACTTTTCCTTTTTATCCTTAGTCACTTCTGATATTCCCCCATTTGTGTGGGCAAAGAGGTGGAGCATCTGGAAATGATGAACACATCTGAAGAAGGGAAGACACATTAATCAGACTTACCACCAACACAAGGACATTCATGAGCCGATCGATGCTTGTGCGTTTAAAAGTTGTTTTTCCACTGTTCTGCATGAGTTTGGTGTCTGGCCCTGGAGATGAAGCACACTTGTTAATTTTAGTAATAAAGCTTACCTTTTCTAAAGCTGATTCCCCCTGAGGCCCCACTGTGCTTTAAGCATAAATAACCATTGCAACTCTCCTGAAGTCAGGTACGTGCTGTTTACAGTGCTTGTGGGAAACTCAGGCAGAAACAGGTTAAGTCTTTTGACTCAGATTATATGGAAAGAGTCACGTAAAGCCATTAATTCTGGACTTTGAATCTGCCCTCTTCTTTCAACATTCAATCCTCCCTTTCAGGTTTAATTACTTTTCACAGAATACCTGATATTGCTGTGTTATTGGTGACACATTACACATTATCTCACATGCCTAGAGGAGTATAGAAACAATAGAAGGACTATGCTCATAAAAAGAATAGATCTAATCAATAATAATATTGATGACTCTGATAGTCCAATATGGGTTAAAATCACATAGATATAACATGGAATTTTTAATTGAATGCACTTGAGAGAATTCTTAACCAAATTTAATTGTTACATTATTTCTTACTCATCAATCAACACACCCCTCCTGTACTTTGCTGCAGACATTTCTGAAATAAAAAAACTTTGTCCTTCTTGTACTGGTAGAAACATACTTTCCGAAAAGGAAAAGACTTGATTCCTTTGTTCATGCTGGGTGTGATGTACTTCCATGCTACTGCTGCTGTGCTCTGCAATTCACATGCCAGTCTTTTTACCTACCAGCATAAATAACAAGTCCAAAGCACCACTCTGTGTTCCTGATGGTACAGCCCCTCAGCAACATCTTCTCATTGTCCAGGGCATACTTCTCTCCTCGAAGAGTAAGAGTTCCTGTGAATTTATCCAGTTTGTTATTTGGTGCCTCACATCTGATTTCACCTGTAAAAAGAAAGTAAAAGCAAAAATGGAAATATTGGCGAGAAAGATGTCATGAATACTGCATTCCCAGCTGTTCCTCAGAGTGACAATATTTCACTCTGTAGACGCAGTTGACTCCTAGCCCTGTCATTCCCATCCTATACCTTATATTTACTGATGTTTTGGGATGTTGCTCTTTTCCCATATTCAACTCATAATTCAAGGGACCACAACGAACCCGGATTTTTCCAATTCTTTGAACACGGCAATTTTTTATTGGTAGAGTACAAAACAAAGTGTCCACAGCTTTTATGTGGGTGAGAAGAAATGTTGAACCAGCAACATACTTTTAATCCATTCACAGCAAGTTCATGGTAGTAGGATATCACTGGATAACTTTAGCTAAAAGTGCTGACATCACCGTTTTTCCTATTTCATTTTCTCTCAAACTGCAGGAGCCCAAGCGAATAAAATCATAGCCTAAAGACTGCAAAAGAGTAATTAACTGAGGTGTCTTTGTTCACAGTTTTTTAATTTCATCTGTTTTATCTCAAGTCCCAGTAGCACATAAAAAGATTTTGCTACCTTGTCTGGCCACACAGCTCACACTGTAACTGATTGGAGTGTCTATTTCCATGCTTTATATTTATTTCTTGTAATAAAATGTCTTCGGATACTTCAGCATAAAAATTACTATTTAAATCAACAGCTGCACCTGACATTTATAGATTCAAAACAGAGCCCTGTGGATGTATTGAAAAGAACTGGAAAATACAAATATACCTTACTGAAAGGCAATCTAAGAGTTCAGTCTGTTCACTTAATCAGCAGGAACATTAAAGTTATTTTGATCACAGGCTGTAAATACCTACAAAAAACTAGCATTTGCAGAGAGTTCAGGTCTTCTAGCTGTTCTCAGACTAAACACACCAGTCTCAAAAGACTGGAAAAAAAGTCCTTAGAAGTCCAGAAGATAAGTACAGCTCTAAGTGTCATGATCGTCTTCACCACAGCACACTTTAAAATCAAAAAGAAATGTTATTTTTGTAGAAAAGTAGCTCTACTCCAGGGCAGACAAATCATCAGACTTGAAAGATCAAACAATTAGGAAATTCAGTGACACATGAGACATTAGAACTCATACTAACAATTGCGTTGATCTTCTATTTTATCATGATTTGTCCAACAACAGCCAGACCTGTACCCCATCATTTCTGAAAGTCTGCAGTAACCAGGCCTGTCTCACTGCCACCCTTGCAACACCTTGGAAAGGACAAAGGAAACAGAGACTTTGCATTGCAACCTGTAGCAGCACAATGCCTGCAAACCAAACCCAGGGCATGGTCTCCCACCAGGAACTCTGTGCCTGCTGTGGGGCAGTGCTCCTGTGAGCACCTCGTGTGTCCAAGTCTGCTTTCCCCTGAGCAGGTGGGTCTGGGCTACTGACACGCAGACTTTGAGATCAGGAGAGATTCATCCAAATGGGACTGATCACAAAAGAGTGAGAGGCTTTAGAGATTCCCCCAGTAACTCTGCTGCTGAAGATACCACAGCCAGGCACGTGCCTCCTGTCTCCCTCTCCCACCAACAGCAGTAAGATATCTGGAATGCATTTCAGCTGAAAGCGTTAAATACTGCCAAGCTGACATGTGACAAGTAGTAGGTAACTGAAAAGTACTGTTGCCTTTCTGGTCTCCCAGTTCCCCAAATCAAATAAAGAAGTTTGGTGTTTTGCAAGCATCTTCCTTATCGGAACCATCAAACAAACATCATAATTCACATTAAACATTCCACTGAGTGCCTGTATTAGCTGCTCAACCCTTTCCTCTCTTCCTGTCTTAAAAAGTAATTAGATAAAGAGTTACATAAATATTTAAATACTTCTGCAGAGGTTTGCTAAGGGAAATGCAATGTTGGGTCTGATTCCAGGCACTCTTCCCAGTACACTGTCAAATGTAAATCATCCTGGGAAACATTTTATTCATTTTAAGTATTGTAAAGAGCCCACTTTTATTTACAACATAACTAAAACAGAGATTTAGAGAATAAATAAATATCTGATGAGAAAATTTTCAATTTTCCAAAGTATTTTAAAATATTTTTTTAATTAAGCACTTCCAAGAACACAGTGCCCTTAGATAAGCATCACACAAAACAGCTTGAAAAATGATCTAAGATTAAGATTTTGCTTACAAATTCATAGACACGTCAGTCTGCTGTGGAAAATAATTAAGGCATGCCGCTCTGATTACTAACATAAAACATCTAACTACACCTGTAAAAACATTATTTCTCAAAACCAAAAACATTCAGAACCTCAGCCATCACTTCAGAGAAATCCTAATGTACTGAGCTGACACTTGGCAAAAACCACACACATTATTGCATAAAACCTCAAGAAAGAATGCAAAAGAAATTCCACCAGAGACAGTCCCAGCCATGCTCTTTGCCACATCCACACCACTTGTCCTGGAATCATCTACTTATTTCAAAAAGATTTTTTTCTAAAATTATTTTCCCTCTTTATCTAAAAATATTTCCTGAGAGCCTGCAATCCTTGAGGTGTTCAAAGGACAGCAGTGCTTATTCCACCCCTTTCCATACTGATTCCTCCTGTAATCCTGCCCTCATATCTAAGCCAGCAGGGCACTGCAGAACATGACTAACGCCACTTGGTCTGTTCCCTCATCTTCTCTCCACAGAAATATGATGATGTGTGAGCATGGGGTATTCTGGTTTTGACAGGTCTGGCTCCTTTCTCTGTATGTTCTGCTATGTATTCCCTGATATCCAGTGACAGGACAAATAGGAATAGTTAAAGTTGCACCAGGCAAGATTCAGACTGGACACTGGGAAACATTTCTTTACTGAGTGATCACAGACTGGAACAGGCTTGCTAGAAAGGTTACTGATGCCCCCAACCTGTCAGGTTAGAGGCTTGTGGAAGTAGTAACCTGTCCTGTGTGCACAGTTAGCCTCCAGGTCTGTGGGGTGTCTGGAAAGTGCCACTGCCCAGAAGATAAATGTAATCAGTGCATCAGCTACATCAATGTAAAAGTGCAGTGTGAAAATGTCTTGAGATCAGAATTAAGCATAAGGATTTGGGAAAACAGCTTCCGTTGTGAACTCTTGTATTGAGTTTCAGGGTGGATAGTGTCAACACATACAGACAGACACTAAAGAAAAGTGTGCATCCAGAAGGAGAATTGCCACCGCTGCAGTTTCAGGTTATAGCCATGCAAGGCACTGAGACCTGCAACCTTTTCCTTTACACGTGGTGTTGATCCCTGTTGTACAGACTGCAGTGTGATCGTTCTGTTTTGCTGACACTCTTTCCAGGGAAGTCCTAGCAGGGGACATCAGACAGCTTGGAAGAAAGAGTCCCAACCACTCTCTGTAAGTTGGGTAAACCCTGTGGAAAGTGAATTTTCCATTGAGACTCACCATTGAACTCTGTCAGCTTCTGAAGATCTTCTCCAAGCTCTGCAGTGACTGTCAGTGCCTGCTTCACCTTCAGGTTTGTTTCACTGTGACAAACGTGAGACAAAAACATGAATTGAAAGTCATACGTGAACTGAAAGCTCTCCCTGAAAGTCACTTCTTCTATTGAGGGGAGTCTTCCTTAGACATCTAATGGACTGTGTTACCCCACACCTTTTTCACCAAAGGGTGTAGACTGTCCCTTTCAGTTGCAGCAACAGGCAGTTCAGAGAAATTCTGGGCATTGTACCATGGTGCCAAAGGTGAGGTGGCTCTCCCTTCTCAATTCCATCACAGAGCACCCCGCTGTCTGTCCTGTCACTCAGGACACATTTAACCCCAAGAATCCAAGCATATAGGAGAGCTCTGAATATTTTCTCTCATATTCTGGTATTCTGGTCTGGAAGATTACTTCAGTCCTGGGATTAGCTAGCTGAGGAGTTTGAAATGCAGTGTCAAAGAATACTGCATTTGTTCAGGGCCTCTTAGAAGTGGCATTTGTGTGCGCAAAACCTGTGAGTTCATTTTCAGCAGAAACCAAATGGGAAAAGTTCACAGGGCTGTCTCTAAGGTCTTGGAAGACCTTAATTTATTTAACTCTCTTGCTTAGTCCTCAGCCTGCTTCTAGCTCCAGGCAATGCAGAAAAGGTAATGCAGATTGGGTGATAAAGAGGACGTCAGCTCCAGTTTATTCCAATCAATACAAATCTCAGTCCTCTGATTTGTGGCCAGTTGTGTCCTGGATTGGGCAGCATTTGGAAGTCTTTGCAGTGTGCATGCATTGATATTATGGTATGGCAGTCCAAAGGAGATTACTGGAGTTATTCGTTATCTCACCCAGATAATCTGTCTCAAAGGAAAGACTAAAGGAGAAAGAAAGCAGAAAGCTTCTGCCAGTGACCTGTGATACTGCCGGAACATATCTCTAACTCTCAGTGTTAGAAGAACTGTCACTGAAAAGTAAAGTCCCCCCTCACACAATATTTGCATAAAGTGGCAAACATGTCCACCAGAAGATACTGTCCTCAGCATACCTACCCAAAGCTTATTCCACATTCTATGAAGTTCTTGCTAACAAAGCTATTGCAGGTATGCCTGCAGCACCCAGGGTCACCAGGAAGGTAGCTTTGCAGTGGTGGCAGTGATTGCACCCTAGGGCCGGGGTCACTTACCCATCCAGCTCAGCTGTCTCGATGTACGTCAGGCTGTGCGGCTCACTGCTCGACAGCAACAGGAGATCAGCCTGAGCACAGACAGACAGATAGACAGACAGACTCGGCATGAGTTCATTCAGTCAGCAGGCACAGCACCACAGTGCTGCTTGTGGTTACTGCCACATCATCACTGTCACTGATTTTCTTGTGAGTGATAAGAGTGGCAGAGATTAATTGTGATCAGGATAGAGAGAAATGGTACTCACTGTCACAAAGTTGTTGTTTTCTAGTTTTATTATATCCCCTACTTGGACATTCATCCATTTTTGCTCCTTTAACCTGCAAGAAAACTTCTAGTAAGTAAGCATATAAAGCAAACACTACTTGGAAAAAGTAGGGCACTTGGCTCTGCTCGTGGACCAGACTGTAGGTGCCATTAGGACTTGGGAACAGGGCCTGCCATGATGAGGCTCGATCCATACTAAGCTGGGGGACCAACACAGTGCAAACAAAAAGCAGTAGAAAGCACTAAAAGCACTGGCTGGGCTGACCCATGCTGGGTTGAGACCAAGCCTCACAATAACAGCACAGCCCTTGTCTCTGGACTGATTATTCCCTTTCTTCTCTTAAAGAGTCACATTGGCTCAAAATACCCTCTCTACTTTGTATAAGATACTTCACCTGGGAAAACTGCAGACTGTGTTAGGTTTTACAAGTGGTATTAAGGGCCACAGCAGCCAGCTGTCAGGAAGGTCAGGGCAGGTGCTTTGGTGGTGCACTTGCCTGTCTAAGCCAGTGAGCCAGATGTGCACACAGGCAGACAGCTAAACTGCAAGCACCAATATAACCAAGTCATGATAGCTGTGTATGCAAATTCTAGAGGTGAGAAATATCAGGAGTTGTCTCAAAACAGAACTGGGTACTCCAGCTTGAACTCAGCTCAGTCTGGCTTTTTCACTGTTGATCAGAGTTGAGCAGGACCTGTGGTTTCCAGCTTCTGAACAAGGCAAAATGTTATAAAATTTCTATTTCAAAATGTGTTTACTAGACACAGTAACTAATACATAGTAAACTAAGAAACTGGTTTACTTAGCAGAAAGCACAAAAAGTATCTTCCTAGTCTTCAATTTCCACTTATATTTTTAACTGTTTGATGATCTGTCAGAGTTTACACAACATACTGCAATCTATAGTGTTGAAAAAAAGTTACGAACTACTTCTACAGCTGTGTCCTACACGTGGTTGGACTCCATGGAGCTGCAAGTAAACAGTACATCTGTCTGCCACGAAAGCCAAAGCCTCTGCTGTTTTTTTCTGAAGGAAAGAACAGTGCTGGTAGTACAAGGTCCAAAGCATGTAGTTGAAATGTTTTGAGTACATCTAAGCCAGAAGCGCTACACACACTCAAAGTATCATGAAGTGTACAAGGGAGCTATTCCTGCTTCTTAATTTGAAATAACTTGTTGATAATGCCCAGTTTTGCTTAATGCAAAATAAATACTACAAGCATAAACGGACACAGAAGCTAGCTTTACTTGTTCCTTCTGGTATAAGGAGTAAAATAATACAAGACTCTCAAAGTCTTACTTAGATACATATACCCAAGAAAGAGTTTAGTTTTTGTCAGCACAAAGTCACAGCAACAATGTCTGCACAGATTGTGGTATTGTGTCTCGGATTCATTAATCAGACACATAGTCCAAAACTGCGTGATGAACTAGTGGTGTGAAACACAATTCAATTTCAAATTGTTTAGTGATCCTTGGGAATCACACAAACACACAAAATAAAAAAATATTATTAATAAAATGCTCTTCCCTATCAGAATTACAGCAAAAAGTACTTACATGCCATTGATCAGGACCTGGACTGGGCGGTTGTTGACGTGTTTGTCACTTTTGTGACGATTCTGAAAATCGGATCAGAATGTTTAAAGGCATTTCCAGGAAAACAAGCACACCAAAGCCATAGGCAGTTCATTAACGTTTTAGGTTTCTACCCAGCTGGCTGAATGGGTCAGGCAGATTAGGGTCACAACTGAGGCTGTGTGGAGCACATGTTTACACCAGTAATACATGGCATAACTAGACTGCAAAGAGCAGCAGGCAACACGGGGCTTGCTCTTGGAGGGAAGAAGGAGGGTAGAGCCTTACATGTCACCTAGCATAGCCCTGACTCAGCTGGCATTGCTCCTGCCCATCTTAGTTTGCAAATACCAGAGAAATTAATTTCTCTGCTCTCTTAATGGAAAGTGGCCACAGATGTTCTGGCATTGCTCTGTAGAACATCAAAATTATTTTACTAATGAGAGAAAATCAGATGCTACACACAACTCTGACATTACTCTGGGTGTTGACAGGACTTTTACCATTTGCTCTGATGGGAGCAGACTTTGGCCAAAGCTGGGCAAGCTTGAAAGATCACAGGTGGGTTGAACACTTGTTTCCTACCAGCTGTTTTTTTCCACCTATGTTGTGCTAAGTGGCAGAGGATGAGTTCTCCAAAGTGGAAGCCTAAGAAAAGACTCCTGTTCCTGCATCCAGACATATCTATCAGTGACCACATTTTCATGCTGAGCAGTTTCCAAGAAAGTCAGTGGAGTTGCTGGGCTGCTCAGGAATTTGGAAATTCTAGCTCCTTTTTAGGTAACAAATTAGATTTGGGGATCTAATCTCAGCCCCCATCTTGGCCACAGACCAGTTCTCCAAGTGCCTGCTACCAGCTGTGTTTAAGTGGTTTGTTTCAGTCACTGTGCTAAAGAATCACGGGCAAACTCCAAAATACTGGTCAGAAACACAGATCTTACAAAATCATCAATGGCATCCTTGACTCCTGATACAGCCAGCACCAGCACCAGGGGCACCACTGTGGTAAACCAGGCCAGTGAGGAAATCTGAGGAATCAACTGCAGGAAGAAAACATCTGAGTTAAGAAATCGCCTACCAGTTCAGAAAACCACTAATAAAGCTGCAGACAACATTTTTCTATGGTACCCAAGTATAGAATAAAGACAGAAATGCAGCTCTATCCCTGCTGTGTGACCCCTCAAAGGTGGGAGAGCCAGGGAACCCATGCTTGGCTTACAAAACAAGCTGTAATTTAAGTTATAAACATGGAGCTGTCAGAAAGTGTAGTAGGTTGCTTTTTCTTGTTGTTTGCAAAATTGGGATTGCAAAGTCCCCAGTGTATTTCTTTGGAAGTACTGACAAGGGACAGCCAGCTGTGAAGGACTCAGAGCTATATGAGCAAAGCCAGCTGTGCGATCCTTCAAAAGCTTATGTTCTTTGTTTCAGTAACTTTTCACATTTTGCTGAAGTAAACTTTGCATCACTAAACAATACACAGCTGTTGCCAGGGCTGGCCTTGTTGTCTCAAGATCAACACAGCCATTTTTGTCTCCTACATCTTTAACAGTGAGAGGACCCAAGAGTTGAAGATGATGCTGTCATGCCATCACTGATGCAGAGGGGAAATGTCTTACCCCTGCACAGTTCTCCCCTTCCTCTAGAAGCACATAACTAGGGATGGGATCAATGTGAAACCAGCATTAGTGAGTCCATCAGCTTGGATGCGGGAAGTTTCAATGCCACATGCATTGTGAAGTTGACATTTATGCACTGTCACAGCCCCGATCCTACAGGGACCACCAAATCCATCCACTCAGAGGAAAGCACAGCCCTGCTCAGCTATAGAGGCTGCAACTGCTACCTTCTTACCTAAGTGGGAATATGCATTTCCCACTGGTCTGTGACAAAGGAGTGGGAGACAGAGTCCCCACAGCTTGCCCATCACATCTACTCCTGATCCAGGAATAGTGCCACAGGGATTGAATGAGGGAAAAAAAAAATTAAATGGAGGAATATGTAGATATAACAGACTAATGTTTGCCCTCTTTAGATAACCTTGATGTAGAAGAAAAAGCTGTGTGTTTAGCTGTGTGTTTTTATACATAGTCACTTCTACCTGGCCCAACAAAACACACAGTGGAATAATTCAAGGTGAGGAGTTTAAAATACTATGAATTTGGCAGACAAACAGCTAGAGTGCAGCACAACAACACAGGAACTGTGCTCTCAGCCTAGCTGAAAAAGCTCTTTCACTGGTTTCTGGAAAAATATACATACATTGAAATTTCCAAAATTAATTCCCTGTACATAAGCAAAAAAGATCATACGTGGTTTGCTGCAGACTTAAACACATTTCACCTACGCTTTTTTGAGCTGAAATTGTAAAAAAAAAGGATTTGAAATGGGTTGTTTTGCAAATTTTTGTACACTGAAATGGTCACACTTAAAATATCACACTTGAAACATAATCAAAATTATACCGTTCTTTTGATAACATATAACAATCATATGACTCAACAACACCAGAGTACACAGCAAGGTGCAAAGGGGCAGAAATGCTGGTATCAATTTATCCGGTGCATTCAGCTTTGAGGGTATCATTACCAACAGCGGTAAGCAAAGTGCACCTCAATGCCGATTTACAGGGTTCAACAGCGTTGCCAGTGTCTGACACACTCCACACTGGACACCTTCCTAACACTGGAGAAGGGAGCAGCAATATCCAGCTTTATGCAAACTAGCCACAACCTTGAGCCTTCCTCTTGTTAACTCCTTCCTTTTCAGGGCAACAGCACAGGTTACAAATCTGTTCTTCTTCCTGTTTCCTTTGAGACTGCCAAGGGAATTTACCTTAAAATTTATGGGTAAGAGACAACTTGGTTTTACACCACAGGATGAGTAAGTAATGCAAATCTGAGGACAGCCAGGAGAAGTCAGATGTAGACCCAAAGGGGTAGTAGGGCAGGGCATGGAAAAAGTTGCACAATTTATTGAAAACTTTAATTAAATTTCATCTTCATTTAGTTAAAATACTCATATCCAAAGGTAAGAAAGAAAATTGCTTTTCTCTGCCCTACTTTCAATGTACTATAAGGTTTTACTAAGATGCTAATTCACAACAGGAATATAGCTTGCACTTCATTACACCTATCAAACATAGACCTGCTTTGATAAGAGAGAACACAATCTGCTGGAAACAGCACAGTGATTTCATACCTGCAAAATCAGCAAGAAAAGAAAGTAAGCATTGGCTATTCGCTGAAACTGTTCAAACAGGTTGAGAGGCAGGAAAGAGAAGAAATTGTATTTCGATGTTTTAATTGAATTGTTCTGTAGGGGAGAAAAAAAAAAGAAAATAAGTAGGATTGGTAAAACAGGAAACAAAATTACAGCACAACACATTTCAACTGTGTCTTACTTGCTTATATTTAGCAATAGCATTGTTTCCAACAGCAGCTCAAAAAGCGTTTCCTTTTCCCTCACACAATCATGCAAAGCCTGGATAAATAGAGAATTCCTCTTGGAATTGGTGAAAACATGATGCTCAGTTTATGCCAGTGCTGCTGCAGGTAGATAAACTTGCATGTAGTTTCTCACAAATAGACACATGTTCCCTTTATTAATTGTCCTCCTGCTTACACAATGCACGAACAAAATTGAGAACTGTAACCAGAACGTAACAATTTTGCTGTTAGCATCTACAAAGCAGTGTTAGAAAGCACATGCCAGGTCAACCATCTGTAGCTTGTCTGAGCCTTGGAAGTACCTGTCGGCTGGACAGCCCTACAGAAGCTATTTGTTCTCCCAGGAGCACAATATGACATTATCATCATCATCATAATCATTATTACTATTGTTATTGTTATTTTCAGCTGATTCAACAAGATTTCAGCTCAGCAGCTTCAAGGGGTGGCTTGTTTCTATTCCACAAAGATTACTGGAATGTGGTGTTGTGCAAACAGCCACTAATACAAGAACTCACCACTTCAGTAAGAGAGTTGCAGCTCTGTTCCCTATTTCCAGTTTCCTTTTCTAATTGCAGACAGCCTCTCCAGCCACAAGAAGCAGCTGCTCTCCTGTCTGTCTTTTGTAAACCAGAGAAAGACCTAAGCTTGATATTGCAAAACTGGGTATTTTCTTCCCCAGAGATCAGAGCAGTCTGGTCCAATACTTGCCACCAGCCAGACAGGCTCAATCCATCATACTGACACACCAGCTGGGGCTGTCCCTTCAGTTTTCAGGTGTGCTAGACCTTCTTTTCATATGCAGTTTAACAGGTCCTGGTCCAGGTTTAGTCCTAAACAAAAATTTCCCCCTCTAGAAGCTCTCCAGATGATGCCTATTAACCCCTTCCCAGAGAACCTAAGATGCGACAGCACAAGGAGGCAGATACGAAATGCACCTGCATTCCGTAATAGATATGCTGGCTCAACAGCAAAGAAAATGGTGCTTGCAGTATTTGAAATAGCCTTTAGGTATTGCTAAGCTGGTGGGAGGACAGGAGCTACTAAGTATGAATCACAGCCCACTTCTAATCCATGCATTAATCCAGAATCTTGACATCTACACTGACATGCATCAGCATGTTTCCAGCACTAAACCAATTATTTCAGGTTACCATTGTAAGGTATGTGTGGGGGAAGCTATTCCATTTTAGGCTGTTACTGGATTTCTCTGTGTTCAGATGCACAGTACAGCGTATGTTCTTCAGCATTAAATTCATATTTTATCCCTTGGACAAGCCAAATGAGTAAATCTCTCAAAGGGCAGACATGAAAACAGCCTTCACGGAAGAGCTAGCCAAATCCTCCCGTTCATTGCACTCCAGCAAGAAAAGGTATTTATCAGCATTCATCACATAAACTGTATCTGCTGTCTCCTGGTATCATGTAGCCACATGCAAGTGTGGTTAACTCTGTCTATGTCGTGACACATAGTTAAATTTGGTTTATTTCAAAACTCTTTACCATGGGGTATGTATTGCAGACAGGCTCCACAGACACTGCTGAAACAGAAGCAATGGAATAACAGCATCCTCTGAAAACCCAATATGCTGAGAACTAAATTGCTTGAGAAGACTGTGTCCACCAGACACAGAAGCTAGCAGATTTTTTAACAAAAAGTGGATCTATAAATGCTCCCTGCCCACTATTCCAAGGAAAAGTATTGTGGCCACTTTCTTAAATTAAAAAGAGAAGACAGTAGCTGCAGGAAAAAGTAAATGCAGGGAACTTGACCTTAGTGCGTCAACAGATTTCAGAGGGTCAGATATAACATGGGAAAAACTACTCAGTAAACACTCAGATAAAGTTTATAGATCTTTGCCTGCAAAAATCTCAGAGGGGAATAAGAAAAGAATGGGAGTGGTTTATTTCAATTCCTGCCTTCTATTTCTGTCCATTAATTACGTCAGGAAAATCATTGAATGAGCCACAGCCATTCATTTTACTTCCTATTGCCATTAGGCATGGTAAAAACCCCAGACATAACAGCTTCCAAATGCTTAAGTGCAGGAATCTAGAGTTCAGGAATCCAGTGTTTTCTCCATAGTTGTCCAGTATCATGATTCTGTTGGGTACACACTGTCTCTTGGGACATGAGGGCATTTTAGACCTCAGGATAAGGATAGGGAATATTTTCATGGACCTTCTCATTACTCTAGAGTCTATAATGAAAACTAATCACCAGAAAAAAAGGATTTGTAATTACTATGAAGATTTCTAATTCAACACAAAATTTTTTCATGGACCTCAGGGGCTAAAGGAATATCAATAGCAAATTATAATGACAAACTAGGGAAAACCTTCAGCCTTTCCAAATCAAACCACTGCATTCCCACATCATGGATACAGCTGAAGCTTTATGCAAGGTAGCACACAATCATATAAGCATAGAAAGATTTGGGCTGGAAGGCACTTTAAAGATGATCTCATTCCAACTCCCTGCCATAGGCAGGGGCACCTTCCACTAAACCAGGTTGCTCAGATCCCCATCCAGCTTGGCCTTGAACACTTCTAGGGATGGAACATCCACAGCTTCTTTGGCCAAGTGCTCTGTTCCAGTGCCTCACCACCCTCACTGTAAAGAATTTTTTTCCTAATACCTAATCTGAACCCTACTCTCTTTCAGTTTGAAGCCATTCCCCCTTGTCCTGTCACTACAGGCTCTTGTAAAAATCTCCCTCTATCCTTCTTGTTGGCTCCCTTCAGGTACTGGAAGGCCACAGTTAGGTCATCCTGAAACCTTCTCTTCTCCAGGCTGAACAAACCCAATTCTCTCAGGTGTCACTTATGTTTTCATGCAAGACTACCGGGCAGTGTGCTTTGATAGCTCAGGCCCTTGGTCAACTACAGAGGAATCTCAGTTGGCCTCTGTTCTTGATCTTATCCTTTTCTGTGATGCTTAACATCATCACACCCTGTCACTCTTCAGAGCTGTACCAGAACCTGACTCTGGGGTGGGAGGGGTGCTACTGGAACCTGCAGCACTGCAGTGTGTTAAACAGTCCACATGCAGCCATCATTTTATAAGCAATGCCTCTAACACATGAACTACCTCACTTTCTTCCCCATGCTCTGCCTTCACTGAGGGAGACTCCCATATGGAAAAAGTCACAGAGAGGAAAAGTCTTTGTAACAGCAGTTAGGTATTTAGAGGCCTTATTGAAACTTCCGGTTTTCCTATAGATTCAGAAAAATCGACAGCTAAGGAAAGCAGCTCTATGGGCTAAGCAAAAAGATGGGGAGCTTTACACTTACGGATCTGCCTTAGACACCTGTTTGTCTGAGGGCAGTCCCTGCATGCACCTGTGTCCTAAATTAGCAGGTCTGAGCGTGGTTACCCACAGTCAGCCTCAAGCTCTCCAGATGCGAAGCTTGACACCAGAGCAGTGTTGTCTGTGGGTGAGGGATTATTCTCATCTGCTCTTTTCAGGGGCTAGATTCACACCTCCTGGAGGTGTGACTCCACCAAAATGCTGTCCCTAAGAATAGTGCTCATCTCACCACGGTTACACAAGTCCAGATCTGGCAGATGAGCTGTTACTTCGGGGGTGTTTTCAGAAGCCCGCCTGTGACGTCCGACAGCAGGCAAATCTCAGCAGATGGTTCCTACCTTTGTTCGCTGAGCAAACAAACCATCTCCTTGCCATAAAAGTCACTGGAAATAAGAGACACTCTTGCTTTTGTGGCTAGATTACAGGGGCTGAGGTATATGGCAGGGTATTGACCCTCTGAATTTGTACCCCAGGCTCAGCGACCGATAGTTTCCAGAATTCAGACAACCTAGCCCAAAGCAAATTTTAGCAAGACTTTGATGACCCCACAGGGAGGTGTTAAGCCACAACACTTGGCAATTTCCCTGGTACCTTGGTAGCAGAAGATACAGACCAATGGAACAGCTGAGAAGCAGAAATGTCTTTCCCGGGTGCTTTGACAAAGCTTTGCAAGGAGGTGACCGGAGCACAATTCCATGGCACTTTGTTTAACTGAAGCAATGCCATTAGAAAGCACAAAAATGCCATGAGCAGAAGTGTGACCACAGGGCTGTCAATGTGATCCTGAAGATATTTAATAAACTCATGTAACAGTGCATATGGTGCCACACAGGCTTTGTTTTTGCAGGGAGTACAGAACAGTCAGACCAGAGCAGTTTTAAGCCTCCCATGTTCACTTATTCCTGACAGTGGGCAGCAGCCCCAACTCAACAGAAGACTGATAAAGGCCAAAAGGCTGTGATGGTGTTAATCTGGTCCCTAAAAAATGTCCATGTAAAAAATTAAAATCCCAGGAGCAACAGACTGGCCAAACATTAGAAATAAAAATATCTATATCCAAAGCACAATTCTCTTTTTCCCCTTTTTTTTTATTTTTTAAAAGAAAAGGGGTGGGAATGTCTTCCATATGTAACCCCTCGACACCCTCTTGGCAATGCTAATGAAGTGAGTTCCAGCATCTCATCACATGTTGGGTATTCCAGGAAAATCTCCAGGAAAATGTGGTCACTGGTTGTATTTTCCTGTGTTGTTCCTTCTGCCTGGTGTCACCAGTTAATCATCGCTGTGGTGAGTGTCCTCGTCATGGTGGTGCAACGGAGGACACAGAGGTGGCGTGGCTTGACGGCCTCACATTGCTCACAGACAGGCCAAGTACAGCACCTAAAGGTCTCGTTTCCCAGTCACACCCTTCAAATACACTGCGCCTCCCCTGGCTTGGCTCAGTACCTGAAACTGCTGCTGGGCAGGAAGGAATAAAGAAGGGGAGGGCACAGCACTGCTGAGTGGTGTAAAGGAGGCAAACTCCAAACAATTTCACTGTGTTCATCACGGTCTCACAGAAGAGGACTCCCAATCAGTATGGTGGGAGTTTTGTCTCCGTGACCTTCAATCCGATGGAAGAGAGGAGGACTTGGTCCAAAGGAGTATATGGACTTCACTGAAACCCGCATCTGGCACAGCTCAATCTTAATGTGCTTCTCAGGTCCCTAATATGCCTTAAAGGCCTTGACCTCATCTGGTATCTCCATCCACAAGCCCTGTCCCGGGCTCAGGAGCTCACTTAAGCCCAGGCATGAGCCTTCTATCCTCACCTGAGCTACGCTGTAGCAGTGTCTCTCTCCAGACTGTCATCTGCCCTAGTTTCCCAGATAGACCTATCCAGCTCTACATCCTTAATGGAACTTGGACTTGTGGTATTGGCTTGTCTTCTGCCCTGTCTCTCACTGCTCCTGTCTGGGCTCCCTAAGATGGTCCTGGACCTGGTTCATCACCTCAGCTTGTCTGGGATGGTCAGGATTGACCTCATTACCAGCATCCTGCCCCGTCCCCATCAACTACATACTACAGGACTGCACCCTAGTCAGTGAGGGCTCTGTCTGAGCTGGAATCACCTCCATCCGCAGCTTGCCCCCTCTGATAGCGCACTCTGGCTGCTCCCTGACAGTGTCTCAACTGCTCTTTGGATGAACCCAACTTACACCTTCCTAAAAGCAGAAGGAGCAGTGCAGGTTGCTGCTGTAGCTATTCCTTCAGGGACTACTCAGAGCACTTTTCACTTGATCAGACCACACTCCCTTTAGCCTTGAGCATGAGGGACACTGGGAAACATCTGCAGGTTTTGACAGGAAGAGAGGGCAGCTGGTGCCACAGCCCTGACCACACTGATAAGGTCCTTGAGGATAACCCACCAGGCAACGCTGTGAGATCAAAGCATGCAAGCAGAGGAGGTGGTGCAGAGTCTGAGCCCACTAGCAGAGTTCTCTTCTCTCCGATTAAATTTCAAAGAGATAAGAACCCAGCTGCTGATCCAACCCAGGGCAATGTGTATTGGCTATAGGAAGTTATAAATACATCCCTCCTATTTCACTAGAGACTTCATCAGGTGACCTGAGTCCAAGCGGCGCCCTTGCTGCTGGTCCTGATGAAAAATGTTGCTTTGACCCTGGGTCCTGATCCAAGATGAAATTTGTCATTGACTCATAGGCCTTGCATTTCCTCTCCTATTGTCTGAAAGCCAATTTCAAAGTTGTTTTCACAGCCCTTCATGACGTCCCAGTGCAGCTGTGCTAAATTCCAATGTGAAAGCGAAGAAATAAAAGGGAACTAGGATCAGAGCAAACATTAAAAGCCTCCAGAAGAGATTTTCTTCTCCAGAGTGTTGATGGAGAGCCCATCGTGGTGGACTCACAGAGGCAGTCCCCTCTGTAGCTATGCTGGGGATAGTGCAGACAGATTAAATTGATTAAAGCCCTTAAATCTATCTGTACCACATCTGCCACCCTGCTTTTCACTTTATTTCAGTCTTTACATAGACAAACCTCTTACTGAATTCAGGAAGGATCTTTCTGTCTGCAGTGTGAATAAGCACGGGATTAGGACTTGACTTTTCATTTTTACTGACCTATATTGAGTCCTTTTCTGTGCTGCTCTAAGTGCCTTTGCATGCCACTCATTCACACTTGGTTTCTGAGTCATTCCTAACTAATTTTGTGAGCTGGTGGGTAGTGTACATACCTTCACACTCAGCCCTTCCAGTTAACTGCACAGCACTTTGTTTTAAAGTTTGTTTTATTTTTCTAACCCTCCTGCTCAGATAAAGAGGCCCCATGGCTGGAGGAGCATGGCAGGGATGCACTGCAGTTTAGCATCTTGTGTATTTTTCTGACAAGCTCTGGGAGGTAATTTGCCCTCTGAAGTCTTCTGCAAGTTCTGGTGTGATGGATCTGGACGTGCCCTTGCATGCTTAGGCAGACATGGTTTTCCACGGTGCAGCATCAGGTTCCTGCAGAGCTGGTTTGAGCGTTTTTCAGGAGTCTTGCTTCATACCAAGAGGGCCACCTTTCAGCAGCTGCCAGAGCTGATGTCAGACTCCACACACAATAGCGTTTTCAAGTCTTTATCAGCTCTTCTCTGCTACCTTCACAGATATCCTGTAGCCTTTGCACCGGGAAGGGACAAAGTCCCACCAGGGATAGGGATATTCAGGGACAACACACCCACCTCTGGTTGTACTTTCCCACTTCCCTGTTCTCACTGTGATAAAGGAGGACAAAGCATGTCTGTACCTTTGATCTATGCCTACATAAGACAAACTCTCCTTTTAGTGAAAGGCTCGAACCTTCACACCAGCTGGGACATCGAGCCCGGCCTCAGCAGTAAGACAATACACAGCACCTCAGTTTGCATTTCCCTTTCTTTTTCCTTACTGGCCTTTCTCAGCAACTGCCTCACCCTAAAGAAACATTTACCGTCTCACCTAGCTTTGTTACAAGAACCTGTTCTATAGCTTTGATGGCTAAGGTGGCCTTAAGTTACCAAGTAAACTGAACCTCACTCTTGCAGCTTTCACTGCTTAAAATACTTCATAATTTTTGTTATATTCGTGGGTTTCCCTAGGATCTTAGTGGTGCTTTCCCCCTGGACCACATCCTAGTGCTTAGCAGTGCAACCCCACCATGATAAGACAAATCTGAATGTGAGGAAGGGGGTAAAATTTAATCCTTTGCCTGGAAGAGCTTTCAGGAGCATCATGGATATGTTACGGGAGGATGTCAGGAGATTATCTCCCCTTTTGCCATTTCCACATTCATCAGCAATCTATAGCATTGGATCTGAAGTAATTTATGAGCAAGGTTAGTCCTTTTCATACACCATAGTAATGTGAGGTTAATTAATGGAATTTTTGCCGGGACTTATTGGAAATAAGCAGCCCAGAATATGCTGTGCAGCCCTGTACAGTTAGAGCAGTGCTTGCATCATCACCTAAACTCTGTTAGTACCTCACCACCCACTCACTACTTCGAGGCTTGGCTCTTTTTGGGCAGTTTTCTGGATTTCCTAAGCCTCAGTTTACACTGGACTGCAGAAATCGTGAGCCACAACTGACTAAAATGAGGGGCATGATTACAGAAACTCACTGCCAAGTTTTAACACATTATACTGAGCTAGTTTTTTGGCTGCCTTCACTTTATCACCTAATCACAGACTTATGGAAACTCTGAAGTGTTCTCAAAGTCGTCTGCTTAATAGTGGTTATTTGCAAATCCTTGGGCACAATCAAGCAATCAGCTGGGAAGCAGTGTCATGCAATTCAGTTTTCTGAATGGCTTTTCACAGAAATAGGCTCGGAACCAGAAGAGTTGCTTGTTCTCTCCACCCTGACATAATTGCCCATCTCCCTCCTACTTTCCTGCTCCACTACTGCAAATAGCAATCATTCAGTGGAAGACGACAAAACCATATGTAGTGGCAATAGCCACCCCAGCACGCTACTGCAAATCAAGTGCACTTTCCCTGTCTAAAATCACCAGTCTTGATAAGACATTCATGCTACAAGCTCCTGTACATATATTAACTTCCATGCACTCCATATTCAGGACACATGCAGCAGCTCTGGACCTTGGAACTCTCTAACCTCTATTGTGTAGTTTGTGGATAAAAAGTGACCACTGAAAACCACCATATTGCCATTTGCCAAGCCAGTTGGCAAGTCAGACAATTTTCCGCATCATGGAAAATTAGAGTGTTCTAAAATGCTGTTTTTTCAGTTCTTAGAAAAAAATACTTGTGATATTCCTAAACCAAAACATGATTCAAAGGAGCTCACAAGTAACTGAATGATTAATTTCGCCACTGGAATTCAGGTATTCAGAGGACAAAAATTCACAAACTTCATTTCAGTATTAACTGGAAGCTGCAAACACTTTGAAAGAGGGCTGCTTCAGGATGGCCTCATGGAGGGGATGACCCTGCAGGCAGGCAGGACAGGTCTAGTGGCTGAGCTAGCCCTCCTCTAGCACACAGACTCAACAAAAGGTCCCCAGGCTTCAGGAATCAAGCTGCCCAAGGGGTTGCCTGGCAAATTAGCCTGGCAGACCTGGGACACAATCAGCCCGTGTCAAGGCACTCTTTGGAGTCACAGATTTCACAGCACAACGCGAACCTAAGTAGGCTGTTAAGGATTTGGCAGAAGAGCTGGCAGGAAGCCATAAGGGCCAGATTCAAAACCTTCCTGACAGGGAGGATTTTACTGTAAAAGCTGAGGAACTGACACATTTCCTTTCATGTTTTACTTTAAATGGAGACACATTTCCACAGAAAACTCCCCACCCCAGGTTCCATTACTGAAAGGCCTCGGAGCCTGATCCTGCAAGTGCTTTGAGTCACAAATAATTTTCTGGAAGTCTCTAAAGTCACTGTGTCATGCTTTTCCAGAATCGGATCTCCTTCAACTGCCCATTTTTCAGGCTGACTCAGCATCAATCCACCTCTGATGGTTCATCTGGCATGTGTTTGCCTGGTTTGCAGAGCCATAGCTGGCATGCAGTTCTGCTCACCCCCTTGAAACAACATCCAAGACACGAAGCAGATGCAGCTACATCTGTGACTACCTCTGCATGAAACAACACATGCTGGTTACTTACAGCATATTCAAACTGCAGATTAAAATCCCGGTTGTTTGCTTGAAGTTGTCTCTCTTCCTCTGTAAAGAAAAGGAAACACATCAGACATCTTTGAGGGTAAGCAGAGTCATACAGACATGAACAAAGCATCACAAAGTGCAAGCACAGCTGCTAGAAGGCAATGGCACAGTGAACAGGAACCCTGTGCCAATTGCCCTCTGTCAGGGACCTAAAGTGTCTGGTGACACTGATGGAGCAGCACTGGACTGGTACCATGGCACTCTAACACCATAAGCCAAGTCTCCTCTACCCACAACTCACTGCAATGACAGTGCTCGGTCTGTAGCTTATTCAGCTTCTCCTGGGTAAGAATTCCCACTTAACTAGTGGTGCTCACTGTTCCTGCCCTGGTCCATCTCTTCCCCCTGAAGCCTCTGGAGCTGTTGTCATCAGCCTACTGTTGGTGCCCTTCCTCCAGTACAAGTGCATTTCTGAGCATCATCCCACTGATAGGACACCACCAGCACAAAATCAAAAACTACTCGAAGGGATGTCAAAAGGTCATCAAATCTGTCCTTTACCTCAAGTCAAGGCCTCGCCTGTCACTACCAACAAATGTCATAAAAAGCTCCAGCAATGGCTGTTCTTCAAACTGCCCATTCCAAGAGTGCAGTTTTCTTCTCCCGGGGGAGTTTGTTCCTACATTATCTAACATAAAACTCCTTAGTTCAATTTAAAGAAATTGTATCTTCTCCTGGGATGCTCTTCTGCTTCCCCTCAGTTCTTTGTGCTACTTGCGAAGGAGGCAGAGGGTACTGACAGTCAAGGGAGGGGATCGTCCCTCTCTGCTCTGCATGGTGTGGCCTCACCTCAAGTTCTGTGTGCAGTTTTGGGCACCACAGTATGTGAAAGATTTTAAAACTATTAGAAAGAGACCAAAGGAGGGCCACAAGGATGGTGAAGGGACTGGAGGGGAAACCTTAAGAGGAATGGCAAGAGGAGATGGGAAATTACGAGGTCACTTGGTCTGTTCAGCCCGGAGGAGACTGAGGGGAAGTTCTCATTGCAGTTACAACTTCCTCATGAGGAGAGGAGGAGGGGCAGGCACTGGTCTCTTCTCTCTGGTGACCAGTGACGGACCCAAGGGAATGGCCTGAAGTTGTGCCACAGAAAGTTTAGGCTCAATATTAGAAACAGGTTCTTTACCCAGAGGAACAGGTTTCCCAAGGAAGGGGTCACAGCACCAAGGCTGACAGAGGTCAAGCAGTGTCTGGGCAATGTTCTCAGGCACATGGTGTGACTCTTGGGATGGGATGTGCTGTGCAGAGATTCTATAACTCTGTGATTCCAAGTTCACTGTGTACTGAAGGCTGTTATGCCTTACTCTAGTCTTTCCAAGGGTAAGCAGCTCCAGTTTCTTCAGTCCCTTCTTATGTGTAAATCTGGCAGTAATAGCATCACTCTTCCTACACTCCAGTGGACTCCCCAGCTAGTTCACCCCTTTCTGGGTGCATAGTGGTCAAAATGGGCCATGGTTTGCAGCTGGGGCCATATCAAAGCTGACCAGAGCACAAGGAATACTCCACTTACCTTGCAGACAATTCATATTATGCATAAGAACTCAACTAGAAGTAATTTAAAGTAGTGTCCTTAAGCACCACCAGCACACACAGGATGGCTTTCCAGAATATGATCCATTTTGGCAGATCCTTTCTGGCAGAGCCAGATGCCTCATCAGGCAGTGCAAATCTTTCATTTGTCCTTGCTGAACTGCATCCAAATTATTTCAGACTACTTCTCCAACTAGTCAATTCTAATCCTATCTTTCAGGGCGCTTGTAGCTCCTGCCAGCGTGGTGCCATTCACAGATGTACTCGTGTTCTTTATTCTGTCAGCCAAGATGTAGAAGTAAATATTGAATACCAGACTCAGGAATGGATATATCCCTGATGGATCTCTCATGTTTCATAATCAGTCATCAATATCTATTGTTAATGTTGGGGGTTTTTTCTGAAAGATCTGGCACTCACTGTATTGTGATTTTATCTCAAGCATGTATCTCCAGTTTACTTGTAAAAATGCCACAAGTGACAGTCAAGATACATGGCAGCTATCTAAGGCTTTTTCAATAGCCCTCTGGCTACCACTAAAACAGAATTAATTTTGGTTTGATGCAGTTTTTCAGGACTGCTGACTGTTAACCATCTCTTCCCCACACACACACTCCTAGTTACTTTGAAGTGGTTTGCTGTATTGTTTTAACCTTTACTCAAGTGAAACCAATACATCTATAATTGCTCAGCTTTTCTTTTCCCCTTGTTTCAAGGTAGATGCTGTGCTTTGCTCTCTTCTCAGTCTTCTGAACTTTGCCTGCCTGTGCACCAGACTCTCAAAGGCAGCACTGCTCCAGGGCATGCTTTACCTTACCCAGTCAACCTATTCTCTCTCTATTCCAGCCCAAAACCAACCTCCTTCTCCTCTATTTCTGGCAAGTATTATGTTAGATGTTTAAAGGAAGAAAAAAACCAACAAAAAAACCAACAAAAAAAACCAACAACAAAACCCTGTGATTTCTAAGCCTTATTTGCTAGGCTTTTTTCACTGAACCTCCCCAGACATCCCAACTCTTACAGAACAACTTTTACTGCCCTTTATGTCCTTGATAGCTTTTTCTCACTTTGAGCCTTTGCCACAATGTTTGTGCTGGATAAAACAGTTTTGCACCTTCTAGAGGCATCTTTCCTCTGTTTGAAGCTAATGGGGAGCTTCTGTTGTTGCCATTTCACTCATCCTTCTGAGCCTTTCCATGGAAGGTGGTAACTTATACATGTGCCCTTAATATCAATTAATAATATATGTCCCCTTAATATCAATTATTTAAGGAAATGACAGCTCTAATTCTCCCTGCACCCCAGAATTCCTCCCCGTGAGATCTCAGTTACTAGTTCTTCCTTCTTGAAGTCAGCGTTAAACAATTTGCTATCGTCACTTTTTCCTAAGTATCATCCCATTATTTCATTATTATTCCTGTTTACACTCCCTCATGCTTTCAGAGGGCCAGCCAGCTCCTCCCTTTCCCTTTCTTTTGGTGAGTATCTGTTCTGGAGCAACCTCCTCTCCTTCAAAAAATTACCCACCTCTTCACCAAAACCCTGTGCCAGCTGAACAAGTTGTGTTCATCTACACTTCTCTCCAACTCTGCCTCTGCACAACTAGAATTCTTCATTTACTACCATGCTCTGCCTCTCAGAAAATGATATATTTTGGTTCTTCACAAAAGACTGCCCTTCTTGGTTTGTGATGCCTATGCTCTTTACCCTTGTAGCATTACTCAGAGATCTGCAATTTGTTCATCTCTTTCTTCAAGCTGCATCTCAGACCACACAGTCATACAAGGAAAACTCCTGTTAACCCTACAGAATTAGTTTTATTCTTTTCTATTAATATGCCAGCCTCATGAGTTATCACAGCACGTGTCTGTTACACCTATTAAATGATGAGTCAAGACATCTAGTTCTTCCTGTTTGTTCACTCTTGTATTAGCAAACGTCTAAGTTGTTCAGTGCATTGAACTGCTATCCTTCCCCCTTTTCCTCCTATGATCCTATAAATTACACAGCATCCCTACATCCCTACTTTTTAAGCCCTTTTTCGGATCACCATTTTTTGGATCTGTCTGTAGGCTTTTTTCATCAAGCCCTCTAATCACTGATGTAAAACTATGTTAACAGGCAAATGTGCTTTACCCCTTCTTCAGGCACATAGAGCCGTGTCAGTGTTTTCCAATCAGCTCCCATCTGCCCCAACTGGGTGATTCAGATCAACCACGGCAGCTTCATTCAAGACCCCTCAAAGTGCTTAATCCTTCACTGTTTTCCCCAGACAAATTTTTCTTATCTTCACAATAGGGAGAACAATGTCCTGAGAGATCAGAGTCACTTATCTGGTGTCCCAGAGGAAAACAGAAGCAGAGCTCAAGAGGTCCAGACTTACAGGGCTTCAGCTATTGTGTTGTGCTCCTTCAGGAATTTTCCTGAGAGCAACCGGTATTATCAAAGCCGATGAAAGATAAAGCTATTTGTTAAAAACAGAACTTCCCAACACTTGCATGTTTCCTGCCATACAGTAATTGCTACCCTTATCCCCTCCCCAGGGGCTCCAAGTCTAGTCCTGGAATAAATGCCACAGTAAAGATAAATGATGTTAATGTAAATAGGAATCGAAGACAAAGCTTGAAAGCCTCTCGGGCTACACGGCAGAGCCTGGGTGTCACACGGCAGCTTCTGAAGTCCTCAGTGGCTTTCTATTTTGTATGAAAACCGAAATCCTAGTGCTGCAGGCAGCAGCTGAACATGCCCTGAGATCCTTTGCTCTTCCCAGGGCTCGCTGGGGGAGCAAGTAGCCATTCCCTTCCTCAGGTTGCCCCCAGGATCTTTGCAGCCAGGGAAGAGGCACTTGACACATCAATTTGGACTCAATAGTCTCAAATGCTCTTAGAAATAAGGTGACACACATATGTGCCCCAGTGAGGAAAGGAGCCTCTCAGAACAGTGAGAGATGAACTCTCCAAGTGGCTTTTATGTGAGAAACACTAATGACTGCAAACAGCCCTGGCATGGCACATAAACGTGAGGCAGTGGGACATGAGACAGAACAGAAATAAAAATCAAGGCATTGCACTCCTGTGCCCGATCACATGGTACCTAAGGGCAGGTTTTCTGTGTCAACCCCTTTCTGAAGGCCCCAGATAATCATGAACCTGGTTCAAAACGGAATGGAGCCCCTGGCTGCCATAGCCATCCATTCCTCTCAGAGGGAATGTCACTAAAGGCCAAAACACAAGGCTAATTTCTAATGGCAAGAATTTAATTTTTCCTGCTGGGTAACAGCCAATACCCTTGGCTAAATCAAGAAAAACCACAATAAATTGCACAGGGAGCCTCATCCAACAGCATCAGCAAGGAGAACTTCCTGTCCTCTGACTACACCGAAGGAGAACCACTCTGACCACATGTACAGGGGAACACTGCCTCAGTGGTTTTTAACAACCGGGGACTTTGAGGTCCTGCTGCTGTGCCTCCTAATCCATCAGTTCTCAACTATCATGGACCACGCGACTCTCATTTATTTCTGGAACAGTCTGGATAGAAAAGGAGCCTCTTGGATTATCACAATAAACAAAAATTTAAGAAGAGTCAAACACTACACCAGCCTTTGCCTGGAACCCATAACTCAGGGTTTTTGGCTGTAGATCCAAGCATGCATGTCTTATCATGCCCTGTTGATTCTGAAAGCAATGAGGAAAAAGGGAGGGGAAAGCTGTACGGATATCAGATGAAAGTTTTTCATTTCTTGAAACTTTTTAATATCTCTAAGCAACTCAAACATTCTGCTTCTGCAAATTGCATTCACTGGAAAGAAGGATTGGTATTTGTGCTCCAAGTTATCATTTCACTGCCACTGAAAACTATTTTAAATTATTCATCAGTGGAAACTCGGCGTACATAAATATGGCTTAGTGCCCAGTTCTTGGTCTAACCACTGAGACCAAGTCACTGGGAAAGTGCCTGTTTTCTCAGGCAGACAGTTTTAGAAGCTAAACCACAGAATAACATCTGTATTTAATAAAATTAGAACCATGCCAAAAAATCAGCTATAAATGTAACTGGCCAGCCCACCAGCCTTTTTTCTTTAGGACTGCTGCATGGAAAAGTCCTGCAAAAGGTTAGATTCAAGATCTGGTCAGACAGCCTGGAAATTTGTTTCTGGTTTATACTAAGGAACATGGGCCAAGAGCAGTGCTTTCAATGGGGTATTGGAAAAGTTTTGTAGATATTGGGTCTTGTGGCTCCAAGAAATGGGAGGTTAAGATCTGCCTGGTTTTGCCAAGTCCTATACAAACTAGGCACTGATACCTCATGCACGAAATGAACACAGCCCAATTAGGGGAGTGCCTGCATAACTAAGCCTGACAACAGAACAGAGACAACACACTCTCTGTAAAAATAATAATCTCTACTCCACCCTTTAAACAAGTGACCTCAAGAGCAAAAACTCTGCCCTGGACCAGCTACAAAGAGTGGCATCCAGAAGCTGGTCTCAGGTCCCCAGCTTCCCTTATAGAGTGGTTCTTAGCAAAGCTATTGCCCTTACCAAGTTGTGAAAGCTGTAACACAGTTATTCTGATGTCAAGGGCACAGAACTGACCCTCCTGAGACTGTAATTCAGGTCTCTTCTGCAACAGGCTACAAGCAGTCTAAGAAGACCCCTACCAGATACACGCCTCCTCCTGCTGTGATGATGTGTCTCCTGCTGCCTCCTCCTGTCTCATCTCCCACCTACTTTTGTTGTCCCTACTTTTGGGCACCTAATCATTGTTGTGTGGCCCAGCTTTTGGGATCACCTCTGAATTATGTCATAAGTGCCACCTCACATCCAGAATCCAGGAGATCACCCATCTCTTAACAGGCAGGAAAATCCCAGATCTGTTTTCTGGTCTTTTCTGGACTGTTCCTCAACATGCCCAAGTGACTGAAAACTGCCATGGTGAGTCAGTACCCTTATCCTCCCCTCAAAAAACTCAGGAATTACAGTCTCCATTGAAAGGTAACTCCATGGAAGAGGAGAAGTCATCATACACTGTGTTAGGCAACTAAAATCTTTTCTCCTAGGAGATTATTACAGGTTTATAGCTAAAATCTCCTTGTACCTTAAAGCAATAATTGCCCCTTTTTGCAATCATTAGAGGTGAGGGAACCATACAAGTGTCTCGATTTGCAGGTGCTGTACCCGGGTTGAGTCCCTCCTGTTGGGTTAGAGAGACTGAGATTATTTCTTAAAGAATTGATACCACAGGATTTCACATTCATAATACAGAAGTGACTTGCTGGGATCAGAGCTACAACAAGTGAACTCTATCCAAAACCAAAGCCAGGGATCTTCACCCAGAAGTCCAGCTTTTAATATGGTTCAGGGGATACATGGGTGAAGAGCCATACAGCAGGTCTGAGGGTCATGCTGGTTAAATATCTGTACTTCACAGCCAGTGTGGGACACGGACATTTGTGGAACCCTCATTACCTGAGTGTCGCACTCAGGCTGTAACCTGACCAGTGCCGCACACCTGCTGCTCTGCAGCACGAAACCCAAACCCATCCCTGCCCTGAACTGCAGCCAGAGCCTGGCGGGGCTCAGCGAGCGTGGCTGGGGCAGCAGGAGCAGTGAAGAACCAGTGGGATGGAAACAGGGAGAGGAAGGTCAGAGCCAAGCCCGGCTCGGAGCAGGAACATGCCGAGCTGCCTGGCAAACAAACATGACTTTTTTTATTGTCTCAAAGGAGGGGCTCTCCAGGGGTCCATGCTACAAAACCACACATTTTTAATGTGTAGATGCCCCCTCTTCTATGGAGACTTTCTGGCTGCTGTGGCTAGAGAGGATTTATGCTGGAAATCACATGCATTTCCACCTCTGAAATGGAGTAGACTGTGCTGTAGAGTGTGAGGAATTTAATTAAAAACAACTAATCATGACCTTATGAGGACATCACTATCCATGGGTTTAGCCCTATTCCCTCCTTCCCATCCCTCCATTATTAAATAAATATATTTATTACGTCTTTTTGCCTCAAGAATCCTCCTTCCTCCTGTAGAAATGAAGTGCAAGAAATACAGTTCTGTGGTCATGGACTGTGTCTTTGGTGATTGGTACTGAGCTGAGCCTCCTACTAAGCATCAAACAAACACCACATGTAGTGGAATTTCTCACACAGGTAAAAACATTTCGTGTGTCCCTGGTATAGAAAGCAAAATTATTTTGCCAGTGGAATCGCTAACAGAGGGCCCACTTAGGTGATGTACTGACCTCCTCCATTTCCATACAGCAGATGAAAGGTCTGAAATAAAAAACCCTGAGGGTGAACTGGAAATATTTCCACCTCAGGTCTAGTAAATTTTTAATATGAACATAAAGTTCAATGTTAGATCCTGCCCTTTTCTAAAAGCAGCATTTTATACTATCACCATAAGGAGGGAGAAAAGCAGCAAAGAGAGCTCCAAAAGGATGCCTCAGATTTGCTCAGCATGAACAACACTTGTGGTCAAATGGCACTCTGGGGACGCAGGCCTGAAAGAAGAGTTAGATAACCTTAAACTTGAAAATATTCCCATTTATGTTTTTCTGGGAAGGGACAGAGGCTTCCTCATCTCTTCCTTTCCCCATCTCCTGCAGTAACACCTGTTATGATATTCCTATCCTTCCTACTCCTGGTGAGGTTCCACCCACCTGACCTGGCTCTGGGCAGAGGAGGGTACTCAACATATCTCAAAAATGCCCGGCAACAGATTAATTTTCAAGAAGAATCTATATATTTTCATATTTGTTTCAGTCAACTTCAGAATGAAAGTATACATTTTTCAAATACATTAGCAGTAGAAATTGTCCCTTCTTCATTTTGGAAAACTGTGATTTTTTTCCCCCCTCAGAATTGGTTTATAATTTTATATCACTCTGTATCCTGGTTTTATTTGTAATAGTAGTTCACAATATTTTGACTAATATCAGCATGCCAAAAAAGGCAGCAGAAATAGTATTTTGGTTTTATTTTGAAAACTAGTGTGACAGTGACTGGCTGGCACATATAATTTCCTTTACTAGAAAACAGTAACTCCTAGACATGCTGGTAATTGCCACAGCTTGACACAACTGCACATGTTATTAATAACAGCAATGCACAGTGATAGGAAGTGATGCAAAAAATCATAAAAATAAATACAGCTCCAAAATGAACTTTAAGAAGTTTTTCAATTCACAGTTATTTCCCTCATGGGAAATTATGTAAAAATAAATATATTTTTCGTACTCAATGTCTATTGTGTGGTGAGACATTTCCTATCAGATCAGAATGGGGATCCCAGAAGGCAGCCAAACTCGATGTCTCATAGTGCCAGTAATGGGCTGTCTTCTCCATTAGCTGCCAAGCTCTGCCCAGAGCCTGACTGCTCCAAGGCCAGCTGCCCTGGAGAGCAGGCTGTCCCCAGCAGCAAGAAGGAAGATCCAGAGGAGCCTTCCAGATGTCCTACCTCAATTTATAACCTTCCTTTCATGGTGCCCCTAGGCTGGGCTTATGGAGACTAAGCTGCAGCACTGACTGCTCTTCCATCTACTGCAAGCACACACCTTGGCATGACGTTATTTGTGTAGATGAATTCTCCCTGCTCCCAATTTCTGTCTGTTTCATAAACAGCACCTGCCTTTTCCCATTCTCAAGATTCAAAACTGCCATGGGATGAAGCCAGTGAGCAGAGATATTCCACATTTATCAGCCATCTCCAACTTTCCACACACTCAATGAACTAAAAGTGCCCCCCTTCCTCTATATTTCACCCATGTTCACTGTAGGTTAAACCTCAATGTAAAAGATCTCAGGCATCTTTTCCAAAGAAACACTGCTGCTGCTGCTTTTCTAAGAGGTGTACTTCCCTGCTTCAGCTGGGAGAGCTTCATCAATGTTATCCAGGAACATATTTCCTCCAAGCATTTTTGTGTGTCTGACATGAGCTGAGTTTTAATTACATCCCTGATTACTTCTATAAAGAACTTAAACTGTAAAAAACCTGACTCTTATCTCCAAGAAATTTGGACCATGTAAGCTGTCTTCTTAAACAACACCTATCCAATTTTGCCTGCATCTCAACTCACGTGAAAACCATGTCTTGCTGGGGAGAAACACTGGTTCTCGTGAGAGCAATCCTGATCCCAGGTCCAGCAGATCCTGAGGTCATCCATTCCCTCCCATGAAAGTCATACCATGGGCATAGCTCTTCAGCAAGGTTAAACATCATCCAGCTTTGTTTTGGAACAGAAATTTGATCTTTCCACAAGCAGTACTACCCCTCCTAGATGAGCACATGGGATGTTCCCCACAGAAGATCCTTGCCAGCCCTGAGGCAGCAGAGTCCTTCGGACTTCTGCAAACACAAAGGCTTATAAACCCTTGGATTAAAATAGCTCTTCAACACTGGCATTTATGCCTAGCGAAATGTTTGCAAGAAGCAATCATTGCTTTTGGGCTGCAAGGCAAAATAATGAAAAATGAAAGGGGAGGAGAAAACACTTTTAGCTTCCTGTTATGGAAGCTCCTCATTCCCTGATCACCCCAGTTTCCCTTATACTCTGAACTTCCTCCAGTTTGCCTTCACTGGTTTTGAGCTTGATCAAATAAATTATTTTTCCCTATAAAATACGAGGTTTATATCTAGGAAGATCTGAGTTTCTTGAATATTTGGTTGAAGGGAGAGGCTGAACACTTCTCTGCTAAAACCCAGGCACAGGCCCAGGCAATACAAAAAAACTTCCCTAATATAGCAACAAAATCCTTTTGATAATCAGTACAGCTACTGCTTTGCAGTACTCAGGGATGCCCTGAGTGGAGAGTGGCTCACAGACAAACCTGTGCTCTCTCATCTGCAAAGCCAAGATGGGGAAAAGAGACCTGGGGCCGGCAGAGATCCTTCCCTGGGAGCAATCACAACCTCCTCTCCTGGGACTGTCAGAGCAGCAAACGGATGCCCCTGTCTTAACACCAGGGCTCACAGTCTGCCCTGGTCCAGGAAGGGGAAACAGCAGCACAACTGCAAAAATAAACCCCTGGGAAAAAGCTGTTCAGTCCTCTGAGCTCAGAAAGGTTGGAAAATAATTTCATGTCAAAATACGAGTAAGGCAATAACTCCACATTCATCAAATACAGGGAGGAACAGCCTGAAAGGAAAGGCTTGAAACTTTCCCTCTTCACCATGACAGCAGACCTGTATCCCTGACCAGAGATTGCACACTGGGTCTCTCTAATTTACTCTTTTTCCTGTTTCTGATTGAAGGGAATATCTGGACCATTGCCATCATAAAACAGAATCATACAATTGTTTAGGTTGGAAAAGACGTCCAAGATCAGTGAATCCAACCATTAACCCAGCACTGTCAACTCCACCACTAAACCTTGTCCCTAAGTGCCACATCTACACATCTTTTAAATGCCGCCAGGGATGGTGACTCCACCACTGCCATCGGCAGCCTGTTCCAATGCTTGACAACCCTTTCTGTGAATAAATTTTTCCTAATATCCAATCTAAATGTCTCGAAGTGTATCTTGAGAACATTTCTTCTTGTTCTGTCACTTGTTACCCGGGAGAAGATACTGATCCCCACCTAACTACAGCTTCCTCTCAGGGAGTTGTAGAGAGTGATAAAGTCCCTCCCTGAGCCTCCTTTTCTCCATGCTAAACACACACATTTCCATCAGCTGCTGTTTATAAGACTTGTGCTCCAGACCCTTTCCCAGCTCTGTTGCCCTTCTCTGGACACGCTCCAGCACCTCATTGTCTTTATTGGGAGGGGCTCAAAACTGAACTGAGAATTTGAGGGGCACCAGTACATTTCATCACCAAAAGACTGCATCGGGCCTTTGCACAGTGCATTGCTCATCCACCCACTCCCACAAAAGATTCCTGTATAAAAAACCACCAAAACTCAACTTCCCCAAAGCAGTCATGTGCCATGACAGCACACAAACTCTGCAGCCTGTTCTGTTGCAGATGTGCCCTCATTCACCGACACACAGCCCACAGTACTCCTCCAAGGTAGTACAAAATGAAGAAAAAGAAAAGAGCGTCTTCCCCCACCTGCTCTGAAAGGGCAGGACCTGCTCCCAAACACAATCTCAAGGGCTGTGCTGTATTTATATTACTCAGCTCTTCACCCATGACAATGGCATTACCAGACCACACTCACCTTTCAATTTCTTCTTTCCAAATTTTAATCCAAATAGAGACATCCCAAAACTTTATTTTAGTCCAACTCCATGGAACTTCTGCAAGAGAAAAGAGAAGGCAATTCACAATGTGTACAGCAGCACATACATGTATTCCTATTCACATAAAATGGGGAAAACAAACTCTTAAGCACCATGGCTAACAGCTACAGTTTATCATCTAGAATCTTTTAAAATACAAAAGAATCTTAGGTTTTCAGCTTGCACTGTATCAGTGGGCTTACCTTACCTTGGGCATATTGATCAATTCATCTCCTGACATGGTACAAAGAAGGGGCCAGTGGAGGAGTGACTAAAAAGGACATTCCCACTACATTGGTGCTATATGAAAATGAGAAATACACACACAGGACTTGTACTTGAGGTACAGAGGAACTGCGTGTCTACCCAGAGCAAGACCAGCCTCCCTGAAGAGGAGGAAGCAGTGGGAAGCACTGGTTTCCTGTAAATCTGCCTGCTCTCAACACGTGCTGGCTTGCACCATTGTCCATTGCTGGTCCTCCTGCATGTTTGGGGCAGACTAGAAATAAATTTCTCCCCTGCTGGCTGCAAACTACCTGGCCCAGAAGCCTAAAGCCAGGCACCAGAAATGCACTTAAGGCACTGAATATATCATGATAGGCAGAGGAATTGAGCATAAAAAAGAAAAAAAATCACTTCAAAACCTGCTCCATTACCTGCTGGTAATGAAACTTTCAGTGTTCCAATCATCAGACAAGTCTATTTAAAGGACTTGAAGATGATGTTGGCGCTGACAACCTAGAGTATCTGCGAACATGAGAAAAACTGGCACTGCTCTGTGACCAGGGGCCTGAATCAACAGCAACACTGTACCAGTTTCTTAAGTGGTCAGTGAGCCAAGTTGAGACACTTGAGGGAGTCACAATCTGTCTAGAACAAGTTTTCCAGGTGACAGAATGTTGTTTTTGTACTTCATCCTATGCTATCTGTGCAGAGAAAGGGTCTAAGGAGACAGGTATAGCAAATACATTTTGGAAACACTCACTGGCAAACACAGTCTATGCTGCTGCCCAAATGAAAACCTGATGCAACACCACCAGTGCAAGCTTGGGCTTCGTATCTTTTCAGAAAATAGAAGTAAACTTTAATGAAAGCTCTACAGTCCTTGCATAGGTCAAAATTCTGCACAGATCTCTGCTCCAGATGCTAAGCAAAGCTGTATTTAGCAGCTACAATTCAATGAGTCTAAAGTGAGTGAGGAGTTTGGGAGCCCCTCTGTGACCACTCTATTGGGAACAGGTCCTTTTCCTATTCACTCACCCAATTGTTTCAGCTCATCATGACAAATGCTTTGGCAACACCTCTCCCAAAGATTTCTCTGCCCATGGAGCCAAAACACTTAAAGTTACAAAACACAATGTCACAACCTAAGGCTTTCTTGATGCCACTCACCAAACTTACTTTCCATCCCTGACCTCAGTCTATCCCTTTCAACACATTTCTTCCATTTAGAAGAATGATTTAGAATAACTATTATGTCTTACAAACCACTACTAACTAGGACAGAGAGCTCCCCATAAGATGGTGGGAGGAGTGAGACACACTCCCCACACACACAGAGGTAAAGACCTCAGATTTCCTAAAGAACCAGGAGCCACAGATCTGATAATCACTAATCTGATAATCCTGGCAGCACAATGATGCAAGTGGTTGACTGGTTGTAATCAGAATATTGATGATTACATGATCCATGTGAACTCTTGAATTCCCTGTATTTGCCAAACATTTTAGGAAAACAATCATCACTGTTCATTGGCAACACAAAGATGCAAAAGGTTGACTGGTTGTAATCATCATATTGATGATTACATGATCCATATGAACTCCGGATCTTGCTGTATTTGCCAAACATTTTAGAAAAACAATCTCAGCTACCAAACCTCTCCCAGCTGTGTACTCAATTGGCAAGGCACATAATTACAACAGAGGGGGGAAAAAAGGATGTTTATATTTTTGGGGGAGCAAAGAAGAAAAGGTAGTTATAAGCCTTCTTTCAGAAGTAATAACATGAAACAAACAATAGACTTTCACATCTTCCAAACAAAAAAACTGGAATTTCCTTCATCTCTGACACATGCCTTTTGTTAATTACTGTGATTCTTTGAACCCTGGATTCTGGTGGCACTGTAGCATGACAAGAAGTCTGAAATAGTATACAGTTTTGACATGGAAGGCATGTAGTTCCCACAGCTTCTCGGTGCATTAAATTAGGATTGCTTTCATTGAACATCTTCACTCAGCAGTAAACTCTAGTTACCATCATGGCCAGCACAAATACCCTTACAGGCTTTCCACTCCCACAGAACTCTGCCTTTTAGGGTAGACGTGGAAGACAACTTCGCCACATCCATTTGTACCAATTACCTCTCCAGTAGGTCATTTGCACCACACAGACTAGGCATACCTGCTCACTTAGTTAAATCCCAGGAGTTATGAATCCTTCCCAAGCTGACCTGATCCTTTAGGCAAGACTCAGTTCCTGGCTTGCCCAAACCACAGTGTAATTTGAGAATGTGTCAGTATTCAATGGGCACACAGACGATGGCATTAAGGGCTGAACACACCCCTATTGCATCGAGGTGTACCCTTTCTTTTCATAATACTGCAAATACCTTCTTTGCTGCTTTGTTATCGACTCACACATCTAATCCCCATAATTCTTTAGTTAGGAAAGCCACTCTCATGCTGGCTGTAGCTTCTGTGTGAGGCTGCCTGCTCACACCCCCTCTGTGACAGGACACCATCACACTTCCAGGTGTCTGTTTTCAGCTTCAGAGTTCACTGACCGCTGGCTGCCAGTGTGAAAACAAACATAAGCAAGTGATGGTGAAGTTGTTCCCTCAGGTGGAGCGACAGGTACTGCTCCTGTTTGCCTTAATTGCCACAGCTTGTGCAGACAGATGTGGTCTCTTGGCTAACCTTGGCTTTTCCTGCCTTTCAGTCCCAGGATTTTTCTTGAGATATTCTGGACTCACAATTCTACCTTCAGGGTTCAACATCTTTGCACCTGTATGTATCAACAATCTCCCTCAGAGTATTTTCTTTTTCCCTAGATTTCACTTGTACTCAAAATTCATGCCCCTGTTCAGTTTTCTTTACTTATCTATTTTTTAAATCTGAGATTCAGTTTCCCTTCCAAAATTACAATGATGGGTCATCAGCCTCCTATCACTCACATGCATTTTTAATTATAGTTTTAACTTCTCTTTGAGCTTTCAATACCTGGGAAAAAAAATTATCTCGTATTTCATTTGTTGTGTGGCATTGAGTACTTCTTAAATTTTGGTAGGACACTTTCATAGCCTTCTTTTCCTGAATTAATTAAAAACCCATAAAACATACAAAAACATTCTATAGTCAGAAAAAAAGGCAATTTCCTGTTTGTCTTAATTTTCCCTGGCACCGGCTATTTTCAGAGGCAAAGTGAAGCACTGCTTCAGTCTCTTCTAGTTGCTTTCCACAGTCCAGCCCTTCTGGGCTTTTTGTTGTTGTTGTTGTTCCATTTTCCACTTGATTATTTTTGGATATTTCTTCATTTCTTTTTACCCCAGGTACTGTTCCATGGGGAACAATCAACTGGGGCCTGTAGTGTTTGAGCACACATGAAGGCCCAACCCCTCAGCTTAAAAGGATACATGTTGCTTTCCCATGTTTTCAGAGCCTATAGTAGAAATTATTTAAAGTTCAAATTCCCAGTTCATCACTTACGGGGATTTGGGGGTATGAGCTACAAAAAAATTATCCCTTCTGACCATAGAACACTGTGCCTACAGGGCTCTACAAACTCTCTGTCCACGGCTTACACTTCCGCAAAGACAATTCACCTGCTTTATGGCTACTGACGGTTTGATCACGGGCCCTGAACACTTCAATGTCCACAGCAAGGTGCTTTGACGGGTCTTGAGTAGGGAAGGGATGTTTTCTCGCAAACCAAATTCAATCTTTTACAAGAGAGAAAAGAGCCAGACATATCAAGACAATCCAAGTACCAGCTGGGCAGAGAATGGATTGAGAGCAACCCCAAGGAGAAGGACTTGGGGGTGCTGTTGGATGAGAGGCCAGGCATGCCCCGGCCATGGGCACTCACAGCCCAGAAAGCCAAACATGTCCTGGGCTGCATCCAGAGCACTGTGGGCAGCAGGGGAGGGAGGGGATTCTCCCTCTCTCCTCCGCTCTCTGAAGATCCCACTTATAGTGCTGCATCCAGCTCTGGGGCCCCCAGCGTAAGAAGGACATGAACCTGTTGGAGCAAGCCCAGAGGAGGCCACAAAGATGAACACGTTGTAGCACCTCTGCCTTGGAGACATGGAGACAGGCTGAGAGAGTGGGGGTTGTTCAGCCTGGAGAACAAAGACTTTGGGGAGATCTTATAGCACCTTCTAGTACTTAAAGAGGCTACAAGAGGGCTGGAGAGGGACTTTAGTCAAGGGCATGTAGTGACAGTCCAAGGCAATTACTTTAAACTGAAAGAGAGCAGGTTCGGATTAGATATCAGGAAGAAATTCTTTGCTGTGAGGGTGGTGAGGAACTGGAACAGGTTGCCCAGAGAAGCTGTGGATGCCTCATCCCTGGAAGTGTTCAAGGCCAGGTTGAATGGGGCTCTGAGCACCCTGGTCTAGTGGAACATTTCCCTGCCCATGGCAGGGGGACTGGAACAAGATGATCTTTAAGATCCTTTCCAACCCAAGCCATTCTATGATTCTATGATTTGGCTTGAGAACACAACAGCAAAGCTCCTCCTGTGTGGGGGGCAAGCTGCATGAGCTACCACATGTGGAATTTGCAAGGGTACACTGAGGGCTGTACGGCAAACCGGAGGTGGAGTGAGGCACATCCCACTACCACAATCATGAGTAGCAAAATGAAAAAAGACGTGGCACGACTTGGATGAATGGAAAGCAGATACTGTGGGTGGGACACATGGCTCGTTTCTAGGCCCTATTTCTCTGGACAAAGCCACATGATACAACAGATTCAATGATAAATATTAATCAGAGTATAGTTGGTACTCCTGCTCCTATCACTTCATTCCCAGACTCTGTGAAATTATCCATGTTAAATACAATCATTTTTGGAAGGGTTATTTTAATCCAGAACATGGGGTGTAGTTCCGAACAGACCGAAATTCCTGCCCAAGCAGTGGTCATACCAGATCTGAGGGGGCAGTGAATTGTGCTGCACTACTAGAAGCAAGCACCCAGAAACGAGGGGGATTAGTTGGGAGAACAAGATTTCTCCAGTCAGTTTGCCACCAAATGTCCTGTGGTATATATACACACAAGAAAGTTTAAACAACCCTGTCCAGGTACAAATTCAGAAAGTATATCATGCCTCCAGTCACCTTTCCATGTCAGGTCAGGTTTTTGCACATAAACCAGATTTAAAAGTTAATTTTTTTTTTTTTTAATTACTGTTCAGCTGATGTAAGGATCACAGATACCTGCTGGTCTTAGAATTCTATTTTCCTTCAGGCTGAAGTAGTAAATATTCAACCATTAACTCAGTATATGAGAAAGTACATCCCAAGTACTTAGCATCCTGACATAAAAGGTTGAAAACTTCTTGTGCTGCTCATTGCTCTTGGTGGAGTAATGATGTTTAATACCAGATCTAAGTCCCTAAATTTTGAGCACGTCACTCTTTACAGTGGATTTGAGAAAATACCAAGAGTTTGAAATACATTAGATCCTCAACTTCACTGTTTTCTCCATGCCTTTGTTGCACACCTGCTAAGGATGTGCACATATCATGGGCTAGGGTTGGACAGTCCCATTCACTCCCAGGTGTTGCAAAGGACATCACCGTGCAGTGTTTGCCAGTGCTCTGGTAAGAACAACATAAAGGCCTGGCTCATCTGGCATAAACTGACCTGGCCATGTACCATGCGAAGGCATGTTTGCAAAGGGATATTTGCAAAGGGACCCCTTTGAACTACAGCTGTACTGTTTCAGTCAAATTTGTCAAATTTTGGTTCCGAAAGAGAACAATGCATTTGCTTTTCCCTATCAAAAGCAGATGCAAAAATTTTAGCCATTAGAACTAACTGGTACTAACTATCTTTTAGCATTGAAATATATTACTATTTGCATTTCTCCACCCCTCCTTACATCCTCTTGTGTTTGAATACCTCAAGAGCAAAACAGGGAATAACATGTGTTGTACCACTCCCTGCTTTGCAAACACAGCAAGCGAGCTGCAGGGTTGATAACCTAAATGTGTATTTTGAATCCCAAAACAACTCTTTTTTAGGGCTAAAATCAGATTTGGCTGAATTAAACCTGGAATAAGTTTAAGGCACTGTAAGTGGTGACTCTTGGCAGTAGGGTTTACGAAAGGAGCGTAGACTCTGGTTTAAATCTCCTGACTCAACGTAAAGAGTTTGAAAGTATTCCTGAAACCTCCCCACTTTTTCCATACCTGAAGAGGTATCCTGGATGAGGTGAGCCAGCCCTACAGCTATTTTCTGATGCTATTCCAAGCTATATATACAGAAACCCAGGAAACTGTGTGTTCCCACCCCTACACTCAAATGTGCCAATGCAATTAGCTGTAATTGCTGGGAAACAGGCTCAGTCTGTTATCTGCCACGTCTTAAAGTAATGATCCAACATCCTCCATCTGTCTTCATTAAAACACTCTTTAAACTGACACCAGGATGGCAGTCAAAAAACTGCATTCAACTCCTTTGGGTAAGTTAGTGGCAACAACGCTCAAGTTACGGATCAACAGCTGTGGTGGAGCGGGTTCCCAAAGAGAAACGCAGTCTGATCCCTCTGAAACGAACAATAGCAGTCTCCCCGGGCTGCTGCTGCTGCTGTTGCTGCTGCTGCTGCTGCTGCTTGGAATCATGCACAGCTCAGCTCACTCCACCCAGACGTCTCTCAGGTCTCCCATATAAAAAGCTCAACCCCGAGTACTTTGATTAAGCTTCGCAAAACTCTTGGCTCTGAAAAAGCCTCGAGGTTTTTTTTACCCCCCCAAACTGACAGGGAAAACAAGCAAGCGGAAGGAAAGCATTAAATCTTACCCTTGAAGACTTGTAAAAGTCACAACAACAAAGTTGCTGCCCTCCATAGCACTCCGGTACACTCCTCTCTTCTCATTTACGCAGCTTTATCCCCTCCCAAGACCGACAGCTTCGCTCGTAGTCGCAGCGCCAGGACATTCATCTAAGGACGCAAACCTTATCTGCGCTGTGAGATGGGCATCGCGTGTCCTCTCTGACACCCTTAAAATCCACCGCTGACTCGCTCTGACATACAATGTCCCGGCAGCTAAACTTACTCCAAGTTCCCTACTTCTTACTTCAGTCACTGGGCTTGGCTCCTTGCCAAATTCTTTTTTTTTTTTTTTTCCCCTCTTCTTTTTTTATATTCTGTTTCCTGTAGATAGGGAGAGTGTAGTAGCTCCCTTAAAAATAAAATGCTTAAGTGCTACAAACTGTGAAAGAGTGAAACAGAAAAGCAGAGCACCTAGGCTTGGGGAACCCCAACTAATTCCAGAGGCAACAGCTGCTTGCCTTACCTACCTCCTGCCGACGCGGAAGCTTTCAAAAAGAAAGCGAGCGAGTAAAAGAGTCCAACATATCAAATTGCTTTCAAAAATGATGAACTTGGGAAGGGATCAATTTCTTAGCAGCTGCCCCTCTCTCTGTGTCCGTAGTGCTGGAGTCGGTCAGGACTCCTTGAACCCAGAGACACAGTCCTACAAGCTGATCCCAAGGCTCCACCTCACCCACTTTCCAAAGTTGTGAGTAGCAGAAACTCTGCAGAGAAAAGCCTCATAGAGCACAATTGCATAACTCAACCGCAGAGCTTCCTCCAGCCAGCCAGAGGATTGCTTCGGCGCCAAATTGCTTGCTCATCCCAAGAGCATGACCTTCCCTTGCTCTTTGGGACACCTGCCTGGCCTCACTGTGGTCATGGGGACCCTCCTCACCAGAACCCCCAGCACTCTCATGAGCCTCCCAACCCTCCCACCTGTTCTCCCACCTTCAGTGAACAAAACATTCACTTCTTTTTCCAATTCGTGGGACTCTTCACAATACAATGCCCTCCTATATGCCAGTTCCCTGGTGTTTTACTGACCAAGTGCTCAACAAGACCAAAACTGGGGCAACTGCAACTTTAGTCCACTTCTGGCTTCCCTGGACCTGTGAATTGCAATTATTTCAGAATCACCATATTCTTTCCATAGTTGTGTTCACAGTAATGCCTGCTAGGAACATTAAAATTAATTTCAAACCTACCCACTTGAATGCATTAATCAGCTGATTAATTATAGTAACACGAGAGTCTAGGCTTTGCCAAAGAGTATTTTCTAGAAAGTAAAATCTTCTGTAGTCCTGTCAAAAGGAAAGATACGGAGGACTCTGGGTGCTGCAATGACAGTACTCCAGTGGTCATGAAGGTTGAGGAACAGAGAGGCAATGAAGGTGATACTGTAGCACCATAAGCAATTTCTGAAAGAAGAACAAGAGTCTGTGCCCTTTGCCATGACTCCAGGGATATTCCCAGCTTCACCTGTTTGTAAAAACACTCACTAAACTGGCTTCCTAACTTGAACACAGAGTATCCATACAAACAGCCAACGCAGGACATGGCATATCGGACTGATCTCAAGACCCAGGTAATTTTCAGATTATTATGACCTTGACAGAATCTAACTGGAGAAGAAATTCTACCTGCACTAGCCATTTCTCATATTCTCACCACCCACACCTCATCTCAACAGCAACAGCCCAAGTATCACAATTTTCTCCTGCAAGAAAAAGTATAAGGATCTAGATTCATTTTGGTCCTTCTACATATTTGGAGAACCCTTTGGTTTTGCTTCTTTCTGGAGTATCCCTCCTTCTTATAACTTTCATCTGCTTTTCTTCATGACATTTTATTATGTTGGTTGATGACGAGTCATTCTACACTACTCCCACCTTCTTTGCTGCTGTCTTTTTACTTGCTTGTTACCACCTCGGCCACAGTAATTTCTTCCTTCCTAGACTTAGGTATGTCTCCTTCCTTTGACATACAAGTGGAACCAACCATAAAGTTACCAAGTCTTGGGGCTTGTTTAGGATTTAAAATAGCTAAAAGTTTAGTAGCCTGTTTGGTTAATGATTTTTCTTGGCACTGAAATCCACCTCACATACATCGGCCATGACTTCTTCCCTCACCTAAGCTTTCCTTAGCTTAAGCTTTCCACCTTTCCTTAAGCTTTCCACTGGACTCCAGAGAACCTGCTCACATAGGGAAGCTTAACATACATGGAAGCACTCAGAAGAGCAGGGTTATGAACTCAGCTCTGAGTTCTCTTGTCCTTGCCTTACACTATGTTCCCTGGATAACATCTTCCCAACCGCCACACCATTTGCATCCTCCTTTAGCAGATTTCCAAACACATCAGGGAGCACTGCTGCCTGCAGTGTGAATTGTTGAAATTTCAGTTCCTCTGTGCATGGTGTACATGTATGATGGGTGTCTGAGTGTCCCCTGCAGCCAGCATGGTTTGGGCAGAGATTCAGCTGGACTGCTGCAGCGAGGCAGCAGTGACCTGCCATGATCCGCAGTGGTGGGAAGAAGTCAATTCTGTACCTTTCCAGTAAAAGAGCTGTTTGCTCAGCCAGGCAGCCTCCTCCACACCATAATCCTTCACCTTTGAATCCTCCACTTTCCCAACTGCCCACTGCTCACAGAGGGCTAGGTACAGTGGGATGGATCTAAATTCATGCCATTTAGAGCTTATCCTAGGACTCATTTTCCAGTCTTTTAGCCCCTGTGGCATTTCAACTGTGATCAAGATGCAAAACTGAAGCTTTACTGGCACTGTTTAAGGGGTGCCCTCAGCCTACCCTGCAGATCAGGTTCACTCTCCCTCAAAAGAGTAAAGCTGACAGTGCAGAGGATCCTCTCTGGAGCACCCAGAGCCCCAAGCATGTCTAGTGACCTAGTAAGGCTTTGAATGTCTTAATACACCCTTAAGTAACTGGGGAGAACTAGAAGAGAGGAGAAAAACAGAAGAGAGACACACTCTGCAGCATCCCGCAACATAGACTTAAACCAAATGTCAGTCCTTGTGAGAATCTTTCCCTACGATAATGCCATTTTTAAAATTACTGTCATCTAGATGCTTTCCCAGTGATCCAGTGCAGTTCAAAAGGGGCACTGGGGGTCTTTGCTTTCCCTTACTGTCTTTTAACTGCAGTCTGCCTCTCCTGAACTGCAAGGTTTGAAGCTTGACCTGCTGCACCATGGCTGGTACCTCTCTCTGCAGAGAAGCAGCTGTGGCTGACAAGCCATGCTGGGCTCCCCACGCACCCAGAATCAGTGCAGTCTCTGGGGATCTTTTCCACCCACCCAACCTCATCTCCATCTCCCAGAACAACACAAGTGCATTGCTCATCCTAACCATGGTAGTCACAGTTCCAGAAAAGCCTTTCTACATGGTACTGGAGGGCTTCCTCACAAACCCCCAAGGACCAGCCTTAGATGACTGAATCTCCTCCCACAGCCTGTGCTTTCCTCATTCCATCTTTTCTGCCCTTTTCCCACTACTCCTGATCAGTGAGGAGCTCCTTGTGCAAGGGAGGTATAAGTAGCCTACTTCACTGGGGGGATTCCTGGAACATCTGTTGTTATGACCATCTGCAACGGGTGCAAATGGTCAGGTGGGCATCTTGTCCCAACTGACCTTCTGTATCCTCTTGCAGTCCAAAGTCGGTGTAGGATGCATGAGAAATATGGGACTGAAAGATACAAGACATTATTGTCCACCTCTTGGATATGAGAGAACTGTTTAGAAAGCAGAGTGTAGGAAGAACACCCAAGTTGTAAACTGCTGTAGTCCAGGAAACACTAGCACAATCATAAATTGAATAATGAAAGACCAAAGGTCCCAAAATATACTGTACCACACGTGAGGAAAGATGAAGTGCGCTGGCAGTGTTCCTGAGCCCTGTGGGGGATGTGGCAGATGAAACTGTCCTACTGGCAGCAGAAAGCACACTACAATGCTGCAGAGGAAGGGAAAATGAAACCCTACATGTTCCTGTTATCGTGACCAGCCTGTGGGTGGAAAATGACATAGGCAGAGGAAGGCAATGTCATGAAGTGATCAGTTGCTCTATGGCTGTCCTTGCCTTTGGGGAACTACTCTGCTCACCTCATTTGACTGCTCCTCCAAGGAATTAAACTTATAGAATTCCAATGTAACTCAATTTGAAGGGATGCTCTGTATTCCTACCTGTATGCAGTCATCTCTCTGAGTACAATCTGAAGTGTGAACATCTAGCACTGCAGGTTCATACAGGAGTATTCCCATACTTCGCCAGTTACTCCAGAAGCTGAGAGCTGTCATAGTACATGCCACATGTATAGGGTCAGAAAATAGCTTCTGTGAGTGTGTGTGGAATAACATGAGTCACACTGCTCAGGATATGGTGGAGTGCCACTTACTTGCAGCAGAGAAGGAAGGGTGTGTGGCTAGAGGAGCCCTTTCTCCACCAACACCCCTTCCCCAGTATTCCAAGCCCTTAACAAACAAGGGCCAGCTAGGGAAAATAATGAGAAATCCACAAAGGCCCAGACTCATGTCTTTAAAAAGAAAGCAACAACTTGCTCTGGTGGCTATTGATCTCATCTTCCTTGTCCCAACACCTGCAAATGTGGCACCATCTGATGTTTTAAAACAGAAATTGAAATAGTGTCTGTCAGTTGTTGCCTCTGCAGCCCATAGGAGAAGGAGCAGAGCCAAAAACATTTTCGTCAAAGAGCCTTCACCTGGGTTCAGCTGCTCAGATTACACTGAAGGGCATACAAAACTGCAGAAAAAATAAATTCTGCAGGGAATAAGGCCCAAGGTTAACTCATTTCTGAGTTCAATTCTCACCAAAACTGGGATCTTGTGTTTACAAACTCCCTTCCGGCCAAAAACTTCACTGCTCTGGTAAGGAAGAGGTTGTTGCAAGGGCAGAAGTCTCCTGAGTATTTGAAATATTCTCTGTGATCCTATGAGAAACGAAGTGATTTGACAGACACAGATATTGGTGGGAGCTGATGGAGATCCACCTGTCTCAGTATTACATTGCTGGAATACAGACCTGTGTCTCTTCCTTTGCCTATGACACTGCACGGGTGAAGCGCAGGGATTAATCAGCCGCTGCAGCAAACCCCAGATGTGCCCTCACTGTGTTCAGCACATATTTCTTTATCATCACCTGCGAAAAAGAGGGGAATCTTAGGGGTATGCTTGTGAGGGCTCGTTAAAAGCTAATCGTGCCAATGTGAATAGAAAAAAAGTCAATAGCTGAGGGCAAAGCGACAGCCCAGCTTGTTAGAGCCTACGACGAGAGTGCCCTTTGTAACAGGGGTATTTCACAAGGCTGCCTGCTGCTCTTGGTAAGGCAGTAGCTGCCACAAACACAAATGCTGTGCCTGGTGACACTTCAGGCCTTGTCACATGCCTACTCCTCAGATACACATCAAAACCCAGCTCATAGCACTGAGGAATTAGGATACCCCTCAGTGGGACCCCCTGATTGAACACACAGAGGAAACCCAACCCATGCAGAGCCTCTGCATTTTACAGTCTTTCCACAAGCTTCCACACTTTTCTGTACTAGGTGTGTGTGGAAAGGATGGGAGACCCCTGGATCTGCACGGAGTAGATCACTTCTGCATTACCTACAGCATCAGCCAGAAGATCTGGGATTTATTTATTTAAGTCTTTCATGATTTTCATTATATATTGCTCTGACAGTCAATTAGCCATCACATGAAAGACTTAGTGATGTTCTGAGAGAATTCCTGCAAAAATCATGTCACATTCATCATGTTCATAAACACTTTAACCATAATTCCAAATTAAACATACCATATGCATGTATATTTCTACTGTCTTTTTTCCAGGTTACAATCATATCTATCCTGCCAGGGAAAATATGGAGGCAACTTGCTGCCTTCCATAGAATTATCCCTAGTATCAAAGATCCTTTGTATATTTTATAGTATATTTCTACTGTCTCTTTTCCAGGTTACAATCATATCTATCCTGCCAGGGAAAATATGGAGGCAACTTGCTGCCTTCCATAGAATTATCCCTAGTATCAAAGATCCTTTGTATATTTTAAAGCAGTATTTACTGAATTAAGTGTTCAAGGTCAGGCTGGATGGGGTTCTGAGTAACCTGGTCTAGGGGAAGGTGTTCTGCCCATGGCAGAGGGTTGGAGTTAGGCAATTTTTAAGGTCCCTTCAACTCAAACAACTGTATGATTCTATAATTGTTATAATATTATAGCTTTTGATGGCTAGATGGTGATAAGCTGGCCCAATTTAGAGAGGTCAGAGGGCCTTGGAGGTGACCAACTGATGTTCATTTTAGGGATGTGCAGCAGAACCAGCATTCCATCAGGCCATGATCCCAAAAGGGAATGGGAGCACACAGGAGTATATTATTGTAGTGCTGATGGCTGGGACTGAGTGACTTCTTGACCTGTCAGAACTCAAATTCTGTGAACTCTGAGAAAAATAAGGAAGCCCCTGCCTAGTGGCAAAAGAGCATGGTCAGGAAAAAAAATAGCCGTCATATAAAACAAGGCCCAGGGAGACTAATGTATTGATATGAGAGAATTTGGCTCCTCCCTGGAATATCAAACTTTAGGTAGTTAACCAAAGATCAAAAATGTCTGTGCTAATACCATATGACATACACAGACACAAAACATTTTATTTCCCTGGATATTCCCCAACACAACTGCATGGCATTTTTATCAACAGTTTGCACTTCAATTGCACCACCACCTTGGCAGTAAAAAAGCCATATATATCCCTGACTCTTCCAGCACAGGCACGCCAGGTCCCAGAACTGCCACCCTTTGCTTTTATTCAATGCAAGTTTAATTTATGTTATATTGTTCCTGCATCTGTTCTCTAGGTATTTGACATGTTCCTTTGCGCTTGCATGTCTGAGAGCAAAGACCTGTATTATTCCCATCTCTGTGCACACAGACAGCCAGCGTTTAAGAGTGCTGAATTCCTGAATTAGTGGTGAATTAATTGAAATAGAAGTTGTGCATGTGAATCCCTCTGCAGCCATATGAAAGAGAGGAATAACCTGATGGGTGCACGAGGCCCTCAGGATGTGTTGGCAGAGCTGAAGGGGGCATGTTCTCCTCCCAACAATTCAGGAGAACCTGAAGAAGGCAGCAGTAGCTAGGTCAGTGAGAAATGTGTGGTGCACACAGCCACGAGGATGCTGGGGGTGGAGTTCATTTGAGGTTAATCACTATCGTTTCTGCTGCTGGGGTTTGATGCAGTATCACAGAAGATCCCTTTAAAATCAAGGAGATGTATGAAAAGGGAGACAGGTATTTAAAGTAAGCACCCCATCCCCAGTGTTATAATTTGTCACATCACGTTTGGTTTTCATGTGCTGCTTGAAGGGTTAAATATGTTGTGGACCCCATAAGGAGACAGCATTTGCTGTTTCTGATAGAGTGATCAAGGCTTTGTTGGTGTATCTCCAGAAGGCAATGACACACAGCCTGAAGATGGTAATGTGCTAATGAAGATACACAACAAAAAAACGTAATCAAAGACTCTGGGACTAAAGGGAATTAAGTAAGGTTTCAACAGTACTGTGCAGCACCAAATGCCTAGTCAGGAAAAATAAGGAAAGTAATTTTCTTAATAAGGAAGTAAAAAAAACCCCACAAAACCCATAGCCCTTTAGCTTGGTGTGGCACTGAAGAAAAAAGCTCGAACATTTTTGGTGCAAGAGATAGATAATCTTTAGATAATCACAGGATATCCCAGTTTAAAAGAATAGAAAGAGAGGTGGAAGCTAAATGAGGATTAGTGCAGACAATGAGAAACTGTGCTCTTAAGCAAAATCATCAGGGTGTGTTTTGTTATTTTAGGTCTCCATGCTGTGTTCCATTATTTCCAAATCTGCATTTTTAACTTTCTTAGCAGTCTTTTAGCGCATAAAAGGAACTTACAAGAAGACTGGAGAGGGACTTTTGACAAAGGCATGCAGTGATAGGATGAGGTGGAATGGCTTTAAATTGAAAGAGGGCAGATTTAGATTAGATATTAAGAAGAGTTATTACTGAGATGGTGGTAAGACACTGGAGCAGGTTGTCCAGAGAAGTTGTGGATGTCCCATCCCTGGAGGTGTTCAAAGTCAGCCTGAATGGGGCTTTGAACAACCTCTTCCAGCAGAAGGTTTCCCTGCCCATGACAGGGGGCCTGGAAATAAATGATTTTATGGTCCTTTCCAACCTAAACCATTCTGTGATGCTATGATTATAACCTTGACTCTTGGCAAAGACAGCGTGTTCCTCATCCCAGATGTGTCACGCCCCAGAAGCAGAGCTCTGCAGCGCTCTGCCTGTGGCCAGCTCTGCACTGGGCTGCCGGTACCCCCTGTGCCCAGCTGCCCGTGTAACTCCTTAGGCCGGTTTGACAACGAACACTCGCAGGGCTTGAGTTACACAGAAGTGTCTTCTAAGGACTGTTAGTGTCTGGCCAAGTTCCCTGGGTGAAGCAAAGTACTAGAAAACACATGTAATCCCTAAAGGCTTTGAAAAGATGGTGTAATCAGAACAGAATAAATGCTTTGTGTCAGTAAATGAAAGTCATAATTCCTCTCAGGAAAGCAAGATTGATTAGCTCTGGGGATGAGCATGGTACAGAGATGTAAACAGGTCAGACAGAGGTCTGAGTGTTTCTTTGGATGCCATCTGCTTAACAGGTGGTGTCTGCCCAGGCAAGGACTTGAGTTTTTTCCTACAGTCAGATCGCTGTTTTGATCATAGGAATAAAAAACAGCATTAAACAGAAAAGGGGCAGGCAAAGGCAGTATCCCAAGTGAGTTTGCAGAGCATATTTGGGAAGAGCATATTTACACTAGTCCAGCAAAAAAATGCTGAGAAAAAGTGCTGTTTGTAAACCAAATAAAGAAGAGCATGTTTGCCTGGCCAGACAACCTGCAGCACAGCTTTGCAGCAAGGGGTGATCAGAAATGAAACTGGTTACAATCCAGAGAATGACAATTTCTGGCAAGCACACAGATTAAAAGTAGTATCTGGTGTCCAGCTGAAGCTGGGAAATCTCTCTGGCATGTGGTAAAGTTGTGCTTCACAGGGCTATACCTTGAAAGTCCCCAAAATGCCTGTGACATGAGGCAACCATGCCAGTGAGGCATGAAATTTAAATAGACCAAAGTGTATATTGCTTCATTAATCAATATCTGATGTAGTGGAAAGTTTTTGGATGAATGGTTTCTTGGAAACTTGCTTCAGTCTGCAGCTGATCATGCAAGTATCCTACAATTTTGTTCAGGTTTTTCATTTGTGTTTCAAGTGTTCTGCTTGTTAATAAAACAAGAAGAGGGCTCCATGGAGGCTCTTACATCACTTGAAGGGGAAGAGTCAAAGAAAGAAGGAATGCACGTATGCAGCTGTGAAGGCCAGACAACAGAGGCAAAAGGATTCACATGTGAAAAAAAACCCACTTTAGGAACATACCAGGATGAAAAGAAACAGCTCTAGAGTCAAACTGAAAGACAAACCCATTTCTTGATGGATATAGCAGTAATGAAAAGCACTGGAAACCAGTGAATTTGGTGTGGGAAGACTGAGTTTGCAGGCAGTGGAACTTGGAAGCTCCTGAGAGGTACCTAGGAAGTCTGACAGGCAGCTGAGGCATCAACTAATCTTGCAGCAGATAGAGCTGGAGAGGATGTTAATTGGAGTAGTCATGGTTTGCAGTCCCACAAATAAACATAAATCACCAGCAGTCTCAGTTTATGCTCACATGACAGTTCCTACAAACTACAGCAGCTCAGGAGAAGATACACATCAGTTTGGAAGGCTTTGCTATGGGGCAACAACCTTCAGGGTACAGCTATCCCAAACAGTGCAGAGATAGAGCCCTTGGGAAAGAAACAGTCGAGGACGTGGCTCCAAGGGTGGAGCGGTCTAGAAGAGGATAGCAGGGAGAGCAATCCTAACTGGAATGCAAGACATCGCTCCCTTGCAAACATGCATAAATTAAGCAAACCTATTGTTCTAACTCCCTTCACACCTGTATCAGTGTCTTTTGTACTCTTGTAAAGCCAAAGCTGCGCATTTAAGATGGAAAAGTAAACTAAGTCTTGTTTGTCCAAGAAGTGAAATGGCAGGTGGGGAATGCATTGTCAACATTTCTAACGACAACAAGAGTGTAAATTGCACACAGCAGCTCTTACTGAAAGGCAGAGGAAAGCAAGTGAAGGTGTTAATGTTAAACTAGTAGGTAATCCAGATTCCCACCGAAACTGCAACCTGCAGTAGCTGCACTTCCCGGTAAACTCAGACTCACAAGAACAACGGAGAAGTAGGGAAGTAATGGATGAAGGAGTAACACTGAATCACCCATGGAAGCAGTCAAGGAGTTGCACAGGCCCCTGGAGTGGGTCAGGGGAAAGGAAAAGGAGTCCTCTTTATCTATGAATCACAGCCCTGTCTACAGGGCACGCACCCAGCTCTGACTTTGGATTCACAGCAGGGTTACTCAGCCCTCAGCCTAAGCATCTCACACTGATGTCAATCACTGGAGCACAGGAGGAAAAGTTAAGTATTTAGTGGACTGTGACCTACCCTTTCAGTGCTCCTGCTTGGGGTACAGCATTGGAAGCACTGGCAAAATCACAAAATTCCACATTTGAATTGTGAAAATCAGCTTTAAATATTTAGATATATATCTACAGACAGTAAAGCAGAACTCACCCCTTTGACTTTTCCTGCTGTGTGAGTCTCAGGTACTCAGAAGGGTTTTCCTCCTTACCTCCATGTCACTTTACACACCTGCAAGAACCTAATCTTGCTCCTCCTGGAGCCAACGCTGAGCACATGCAGACTTTTATGGGTCCCAGACTGGACCCACGAATGTAAGGGATTGGACAGCTATCTGGACTAAACACTGCCACGCTGAGTGTGTGGAAGGTGAATAATCAGTGAGCACAGAGCAGTACCTCTAACACAGATAACCGACTGCCTAGTCATAACATAGGGATCTGTCTTCGATGGAGATGAACTACTTCCATTGAAAAAGGGAGCAGGTTTCCTGGCTGATTTGAAGAGAGTTATACTGTCACCAAACAGCATGATTTACTGTGATACCAGCAAATTAGTCTACATCTCTGTTTCCTTCCTTCCTGTTATTTTTGTTTTGCTTAAGCCTAGAGTAGTGACTTTCAATAATGTTAAACTTTGTGTAGGTCATGAATAAGCTAATACCTAGAACCAAAGCTAAAGTGCAGTAAATCACACATTTGACTAGAGATCCACAGGGAGCTCTTATCGGCAAGAAAAATAAGCCATCCACTGGAAAGGAAGTAAACAGTTACTTCAGTAATGTGAATTGTGGTGTTACCTTCCTCTGACGCTTTGCAATCAAGTTAATGCTGAAAAATAGAGTGCCTCTATCACCAACAGTATGGCTTTAACCTTTGCTTTCAATACTGTTTTTGAAGTAATTTAACATTTCCAGAGTTAGGTAGCGCTGCAAGATCACTTTAGCTAAAACAAAAAGGATCGTTCCCCCATGGCCTCACTTATCAAAATCTCCTACTGGCTTTCATGGGACTTTTGCCTGTGTCAGGATACCTGAATAATCATGGGCAGAGAGGGAAGAGCAATGCTTTGTTGTGATAATCCTCCTTCTACATGCTAAAGTGTCCTATTCCCGGAATGAGAGTCAAAATAGTGCCAGATGTGAGGAAACATCGGAGGACTTTTTGTATCAGATGAGCAAGGATTTGAGGGGGAAGGGATAATTTTTCTCGGCAGTACAGAAGATTCTTTGGATGTGTATCTTCAGGGAAAGACTTCACAAGGTTTTTGGGCATCCATGAGTTGATGACACCTCTTTGCAGTCTGTCACATACTGGCTTAATGAAACAAAAATAACTACGCTCAGACTGCCCAGGAGAATCCTAACGCCGTGATTTCTATATAAGGGTCTTAAAGAAGTGGCGCAAATGCTTCATCCCAGTCTCACACTCCGCTTTTAAAGGCAATGAGACCATTTATCACTCAGCACACAGCAGGCCGGAAAATAACTCGTTAATTGGCCCATCTACCAGTTCGAGCAAGAACACAGCTCCTCCAGAGACAGTTACAGTGCAAACCCCTTCATGGTGGAGGTCTGCATTTCACGTCTTTATTGTTAAATTAAAATGCAATTGCCAGTAATCATGATGGCGAGAAATCAGAGCGCCTTCCACAGAGAAAGGGAAGCCTAGCTCCCCTTTCAGAATTTTTAGACAGGGAGAGAACAGGGGCCTGGGTCCAAAGCCAGTAAAATGAACATGTACTTTCGCACTGACTTTGGAGAGCTTTGCCAAAGCCACACTGCAGTGGTCCCAGCTTGACCAACACTAACTCTGAGTGTTGCTGACACACTAGGGCTGGCCCTACAAACAGTAAACTTTGACACCAGTCTCATTATTAAGAACCAACATTTACAGATGCAGTAATAATCCAGTATTTCTCCAAAAGGAGAAAAAAAATGCGCAGGAAAAAAACAGCTGAAATCTGGGCTTCTATGCAAGTTTTCACAGTTTCCTCTTAGAAGAAGAAATAAATTAATTGTCCTACCTGGCTGTTCTGTGTCTTCTTTTCTACCTGAAGCTGTTTGTCACGACAAACAGAAGGGATTGTTTTCAGCACCATACAAAAAGCTGCAGCTCCTTTTAAGCTCCCTGGACGGTTCCTCCGCAGAGCACGCCAGGCTTCTCCCCAGCTGGGAGGTGAAGCTCAAGAGGGAACGTCACGCTTTCCAGGATACAAACCCGCGCACAGGCACGCTGAACGCGACCCAGGACTTACAGGATGTCTCGGTGCGTTCCGTGTACTCGATAAGGACTGCAGGAGGAAAGGCAAAGTTCCCGAGGCTGTGGGTGGAACATGGCACCGTGTAGCACTGAGTAAATAAAAACGAAGTGATCGTTGGACTCGGGTGTGACACCAGGTATTACAAAGGTTTATATACCATAGGCACGACTGTATTTCATCTAAGAGAAATGCAGCCTAAAAACCCTCTGGTGCACCCTGCTGCAGCTAAAGCAACAGCGAGACATTGAGCTCAACTTTTGGCAGTCAGCAGTCAGTCGTCTTGGACAGCACTCAGATGGGGAATTTCAGACACAAAATGTATTCTTTCTTACAGGTCAGACATTTCACTACCTCCCGTGTACAAAATGTATGCAACTTCTGTGGGATAGTTTATTGTTTGGGAGTTTATGAAGCCAAGTACAACAGGATCCTGATTCATGTTTTAGGATTCCATGGTTATGAGCAGAAAACGTGTAGGTTCAGCTTTTGACACAGTTTTTTGGTTTCAGTGTCCTCTTCAGACTAAATAAAGAGTTCACAAAGATAATTCTGAGATAGACAAGAGACATAACTAATCTTAAAAAAACCACCTAAGTACAACTGTGATAGAGTGCAATATGAAAACTTACGATAAAATTAAATTGCCTAATTAATGACTTTTATCTGCAACATTAGTATTGCATACTTTCCTACAGTTTGGTAATGCAAATTTCCAGTGCTAATTCACAAGCTTTGATTTGCTCCTATAATGTCTTTTTGCCACCTACTTTTTGGTTTAATGACACCTTCTGCCTGAAAAATTCCGAATTAGTGTCAGGTTTAAATAGATAAAGATTTTTTTCAAAGAAACATTTCTTTTTTAACATTCCTTGCAATACGCTAAATTATTGAAGCAGAAGCCTTTCTAAAAGGTAATTCACACCTCCTTAACTATCTTATCTGTTTGGGGTTCTTTTGTTCTGTCTGCTCTTCCTTAATGAAAAGAGATTCATCAGTTCCACTGTTCCCTGCAGCCTTTTTCAAACTAAATCTATTCTTTGGCTTTCAGTGCAGCAGATGGGGTTGCAAACATGGCAGTGAAAGCTTACAATTTTATTTAAAGATCTCCCAGTAGATAATGGGCCATGGTTATGACTAATAGGGTCATGTGGACATGACCTAAAGAAGGAAGGCTAACAGACCAAGCAACACTGAAATGAGACTCAAATCCCCTCTCACATTTGTGACAGATCCAGGGCGAGTCAATAAATGCTGCTACGCTTCTCTTTCCTTATTCATAAAAGGGAATAATAATTCTTCACTTCATCAACAGACCAAGTAGGAGACATTGGCAACTACGAGGTGTTTAGAGACACACCAGTGACACCTGAGAACATGAGAATGTCTAAGTCTCTTTCATGTAACTAAAGCAGAGGCTGTCCCAAAGTCCTGTTAAACACACCTTTTTTTTTTCCTTTTTCAGAATACTCACATTTTTGTGGGGTTCACATGAATAAGCTCTTCTTCAGTTTATTTTGCAATTCTTGTATTAGTTTATGATATTATTATTGACTCAGATGGTCTTCTTAAGGAAAAAAGGTGCCACAGAGTGCAATAGAAATATGACAGCCTCTCCTGTCAGCATTTTGCCTCCAAGCACTATGAGTCAGCGAGCTGATAGGAAGACTTTTACACAGCATTCAGAGTTAGTCTTGGAGTATATATGAAATTACAATTATTTCCTGTCTTTGCTGTGTTGGTCACTAAAGTGAAAATAACTTCAAATTAACAATTTGAGGCTGAAAGTACAGCTTTAGGTTAAAGTTTTTGTAGCATGAGAACTCCCTTTGTTTGGAGTTAAGAAGCTAGTGCTTAAGAGTGATGCAATTTTTAAGGGAAAATGAAAGGCATGCTGCTGCCTGATAGAAAGTTGTGTTGCAAGAACTGCTTACATGATCTGCTCTTCCCTTAATGACCCTCAGCACTTTTGCAGAAGATTCCTTCCTGAGAAGTTCATCCAAAACTTGTTGCCCCCTTTATAAAATACAGTGTACTGGGGAGCGTTTCCCCTCTCTCCCACCTTGTGGAATATGGGTGGCACCAATAGCTTCTTTTTCTCCTGCTCTGTGAATTCAGTGTCTGTTTGCTCAGAGCTCCTGGGTGAGTTTCTTCACCCTCCGTTTCTGCTTCAGAAATATCCTGCTGTGCTGTGGCTTCCTCGTGTAGCTGTGGTGTGCTGGGAAAGAAGCATGGCAATGGACAGATCTGTCATGATTTCTTGTGGACACTCATCCTGCTGGCAGTAAGCACATTGGACATCCTGGAATAGGAAAATTTAGAATGACACTGATAGATGATACAGAAGGTGTTTGGGTTTGGCCCTTCTGCATATCCAATAGCAAGGATAAAATCATCCTAATGGAAGAAAAGGTCCTGAAACACAGATAAGCTCATCAGCCACACGATTTCACTTTTTGGACAAGGACTAGCCCTGCTGCCTTCTCTAGGTCTTGCCATGCAGGCCACAGAGACCATACAGGTTACCAGATATACATAACTGAGTATCTGTGTTTTGGGTGGGTGTGAAGAGAAATGGACACTTTGATTTATGGACACCAAACCCCAGACTGGTCTGGTACAGAACTTCCGGCAAACAAAGAGAGGTTCCTATGAACCATCAGGGCAGTTTCATGGGACATCTGCTTCAACACAAAACTCAGGCCCAGAGACTCCCACCTGCCCCCATCCTCAGACTGGGAGCTGATTTGGAGGGAAAAGAAAGGTGCTTTTATTTGCATTTTTATTGGATCATTTCCATTATAGTATTTCCCTTAAACACCAGGAAACTATCTCACAGGAATTAAGGGTGTTGCTCTAGGAAGGTGAGACGGCTGACAGCCCAGCTGCGGTGCCTTTACACCAATGCACTCAGCCTGGGCAACCAGGAGGAGGACCTGGAAGCCATTGGGCTGCTGGAAAACGACAACCTTCTTGCCATTACTGAAACTTGGTGGGATGAATCCCATGACTGGAGTGTGGTTGTCAGTGGCTACAGGCTATTCAGAAGGGACAGGGGAGAAAGGAGAGGCAGGGGGGGGTGCCCTCTGCATCAAGAGGTGGGCTCAGTGTGAAGAGCTGTATTTGAAGAACAGCCATGAGCAAGTTGAAGGCCTGTGGGTCAGAGACAGAAAAAACAAAGGGAACCTGTGGTCAATGTCTAATACAGTCTGCCTGAGCAAGGGGAGCATATTGACCAAGCCTTCTGTCTCCAGCTACAGGAGGCATCGAGCTCACAACCTCCAGTCCTGCTGGGGACTTCAATCACCCTGATACCTGCTGGAAGAGTAGCACAGGGAGCTGTAGGCCATTCGAGAGACTCCTGGAATGCATGGAAGATAACTTCTTGAGCCAGGTAATAGACAGCCCTACCAGAGGGGATGCAATACTGGTACTGTTGGTCACCAGTGCAAGTGAGATAACTGGGCACTTAAGGACTGGAGGCAGCCTGGGCTGCATGATCATGCTTTGATGGAGTTTTAGTCCTGGGGGATGTGGGTCAGGTAAGGAGTAAAGTTAGGCCCTTGAACTTCAGGAAAGCGGAGTTCCAGCTCTTCAGGGAGATAGTCATTGAGATCACATGTGACAATGCCCACAGGGACAAGGGAGTGGAACAGAGCTGTCAGATCTTTAAGGATCTCCCATAAAGCACGAGAGCTGGCAGTCCCTGGGAGCAAGAAGTCAGGCAAGGTAGACAAGACACTGGCATTGCTGGGTAGGGAACTGGGTGGTCAAACTACAGGGAAAGAAGCAAATGCACAGGCAGTTGGTGCTAGAGCAGGTGAGCTGGGAAGAGTATGGAGACAAAGTAGGGTTTTGTAGGGATGGGGGATAAGGAAGGCCAAGGAAAAGCTGGAACTCAACCTGGCAAGAGACACAAAGAATAAGAGGAAGGGCTTCTACAGGTGTGTTAACTGGAAAAGGAAGGTCAAAGAAGGTGCAACCCCCCTGATGTCCCATGTCGCCCCTTGACCTGGACAAGCTCAAGAAGT